>JAAZTK010000668.1:0-18344 GCA_036507255.1 Megalothorax incertus
CAGAATCCAAAATTTCAGAATCCTAGGTGCTCTGTTTCAAAAGTAGTTTTGATGACAACTTAAGAGCCTAGTTATTATAGTATAGTTATGGATTACAGATACGAGTATACTTTACATGTTTCTGTCTTGGAATTAGAGGAGATTGAGTAATATTACTCCAAATCAAATGGTTATGGATATCAATATCATATCCTTTAGTCAAAATGTTAAGCGAATTTCTAAATAATATTTATTTCATAGCCGGTCTTATTGCCCTCAAGTTCTGGGGCTCTCCTGAGGACATGGAAAAATTTGACTGTATTGTAATTGGAGGGGGAATCATCGGGAGTGCCTCATTTTATCATGTTTCAAAAGAATTCGGGGATAAGTCTCTCATGTTGGAGCAATTTGGCCTTATCAATAAAAATGGATCCAGTGTTGGAGAGAGCCGGTAAAATATATAGATTTATAAAATGTCACATTAAAACTTTTCTTAATTAATTAAAGGATTATCCGCAAAACATATACGCAAGAACACTATTCTTCGCTTATGAATGTTTCCTACAATTACTGGGACTCGCTTCAAGTCGAATCCGGGTCAAAGGTCATCACTACCACCGGTGGCCTTGACCTTGGCTCAATCGACAACCCCAAGCTAGACGCCATCCTGACCTCAGCCGCCATCAACCACCACAAGATTGAAAGTCTAACTCGGGATGAGGTTAGAGCTCGCTGGCCCACGGTTAATCTACCTGACAATTACCGGGCACTATATTCCCCGGAGGCGGGGGTCATCAACCCTACAAAAGCCCTTGCAATGTTCCATAATTTAGCCAGAAAGAATGGTGGGCGGATCCTTGAACATGCCCGTGTCAAAAAAATTACGGACACACAGACAAGCGATCATCCGATCAGGGTGACCCTTGAAGATGACCGTGAATTCCTCTCTAAAAAGGTCATAATAACCGCTGGACCTTGGACTAACCTCCTTCTTGATAGATCTGACCTTCCTCAACATCCACCGCTACCTCTCCGTGCTAAACAAGGTACCTGCGCATATTGGCGTCCTCAAGACCCTTCCGAATTCAAAGCATCAAACTTCCCCGTGTTTATCCATTATGAAGAACCATTTGTTTATGGGACACCAGGCCTTGAGTACCCCTTTTTCAAGTGCTGTGGACACGGTGGACCATTCCTTGAGGACCCTGACCTCCGTGACTTTGCACCTGGTCCAAGTATTGACGAACGAGCTCGTCCATTCCTGGAGAAATTCTTTTTGAGGGTCGAGACGACGCAGCCTGCTCTGACGGAGTCTTGCCTGATGACAGATACCCCTGATGATGACTACATTCTGGACAGACTAGGGGAGGGAGTGGTGATTGGGGCAGGGTTCTCTGGACATGGGTTCAAACTGGCTCCACTCGTGGGCAAGATCTTGGCAGACCTTGCCATCACTGGAAAACACCCATATCCTCAATATGAGAAATTCTTTTCCCTCAAGAGGTTTGACAAAAATGAGTAATTTTTAATTAATAATTATTAATATACATGTAATTACTAATTAGTAATTATGAGTATAATAACAATATGGGTTCTTTTATGAATAAAATAATTAGTAATTAAAATGCGTTGCATTTCAACCGGAAATAAAATTGATCTCAAAAAATTGGGAAAGTTGAGATTTTGCTAAACCTTGCAAATTTTTGGTTTGACTTGAAAAAAAATTGATAAAAAGTGCTTTTAAAAATTTAATTGTAAATACCATTAATTTCTATTTAATTAATTGCCTCAAACTGAAACAATCACCACCATTCGTCATTGACTGCGTGGTTCATGGCTTTGAGCCCATTTGAGAATTGACATTTAATTTGAAGCAATTTGAGCCAAAAACTGCCTATTTTTTACAATTTTTCCGTAGCTCCTCCATTAATTAACCTATTTTTATTTCAACATCATAATTGGTGGTGGTACTTTGTGATTTTATCCCCATCATGGCTGAGGAGATCCCCACATTTAAATGCATCCTCGTGGGAGATGGTGGAACCGGAAAAACCACTTTTGTTTGGCGACATTTAACTGGAGAAATTAAGAAAAATTACAAGGCCACTATTGGGGTCGAGGTAATTGTTTTTTGTAATTTTTTGTACCATCATTTCAAAGAATTGGTATTCTCAGTGACTTCAACCTCAGTTTTTTAGGTGGTTTGTCCATGTGGCAGCCTAATGAGGCGATGGCAGTTGAATTTAAAAAAAATCGCTTTTTTCATTGATTTCAGGTCCACCCCCTCGTCTTCAACACCACGAGGGGTTCCATTCGCTTCATGGTCTGGGACACATCTGGACAAGAGAATTCTTCCAGTATTCGAGATGGTTATTATGCCAATGTATTGTTTTTATTCAATTTCCGAAGCATCCTTGTTATTCATTGGCAGTAAATTATCAATTAATTTTTTTCGTTTGAATTTCAGGGTCAATGCGCCATCATCATGTTCGATGTGACATCGCGTGTTACCTATAAAAATGTCTCCGTCTGGCATCGTGACCTGGTACGAGTTTGTGGGGACATCCCGATGGTCTTATGTGGGAACAAGGTGGACATTAAAGACCGGAAGGTGAAGGCCAGATCAATAACCTTTCATCGAAATAAGGACCTCAAATATTATGACATTTCCGCAAGGAGCAACTACCACCTTGAAGAGCCTTTCATTTGGCTTGCGAGGGAGCTTCTGAAGGATCCTACCCTCCAATTTGAGTCTATGCGGGCCCTAGGTCCTCCAGAGATCAGAATGGATCCTCAATGGCGAGCTAAAATTGAGAAAGAGCTTCGAGTAAGTATTGTTTTTTTATAAGGCATTTTGTACAATATTATTCTAATATCATTGATTAATTATCCACTCCTTTTTTTTTCAAAAAATTGCAGGAAGCTGAGGAAGCTCATGTTGCACTCCTCGAGAAGAAGAACTAACGAAGACTTATAAATTTTACTAATTACTAATTACTAATATTTCCTATATATTGAATATTCTATATTGATACCAATTATTTTGTAAAAGTGTTATTTTGTAATCTATGAAAAATCCTGAAAAATCAATACTTTTCTAATCGGAGAGTCGAGTCGAATGTCAAACTCAAGGTTTCTCTAATTATTATAATTGTAAAGCTATTATTGTGTACTAATAAGTAATAAATTAAATTGAAAGATTGACCAAACTAATAAAATCTTTAAGTTTAATTAATTAACTAGTCCAAAATCCCAATTATTTCAAAAATTATAAGCAGAAATTGGCAGAAATAGAAATTTACTAATCCTAATGGCATGCATGTCACCCAAACAGATCAAATCCTTCAAGAAAAAGCCCGGGGAAATTACTTTATGAAAATTTGAATTTTTTCAAAATCAATTTTCTGAAAAAACGGTTCTAGGCCAAAAATACCGATTTCTCGTTTTCTCCGAAAAAATTATCCTGTAATTCGGATGCGTGACCTGGAACTCTGACTTCCGGTTAAGGTAAGTACGTGCCATTTGGTCAATGTCACCCCAAATAATTGCCAATTTATCGTGAATTCAAATTCGATTCATTCAAATTCCAATTTTATTAAAATTCATTGAAATTCGGGCCAGTTTTTTTCAGTAAAATTTTAAATATTTATTTTATAATTTCAGCATGGGTAAAATCAAAAGGATCAAGAATAAGGGATTTGTGAGTGACAGCCGAGGGATCTTGTGGCGGCGAAGGGGTGACCCTCCACTCCTCCCAAATGTTAACCTCGGGGGGAGACCTCCGACACCTCAGCCTCAACCCTTGTCAATTTTCTGTGCTGATGTTGGAATTGAAGAAAATGGGGGCACGTCAACTCCTCGAAGAGACGCTGTGACATATGGTGACAATTATGAGAAAAGCGAAAAGAAAAATATGGACTTTGAGGAATTGTCACCACCGGGAAATCATCGAAATTTCGCACCTCAGATTCGAACGGCAGTTGACAAGACCCGTGACAAAGAGAGCTCTCCAAAGGCTGGCCATCAAGAGCTTCCGTTGCAGCCTCCAATACCACCATCACTTGTTAAAAGGCAACTCGAGGATGTAGAACTTAAGAAAAATACGACGTCAAATTCAAAAGCACTCAAAATCCCTTGTTCCGTGGCCGTGTTTGGGAAGGAGGTTGTTGCCCTCAAGAGCTATCACGAGGATGGGTCCATGTCACTTTGGATTGATCGCGAGAAGATCCATCTCAAGGCTGTCATTCCTCACTTTTACGACACTTGTAAAATTGCATCTAAAATCTAAATTATTAATTTAAGTGTCTATTTTAAATATATTTTCAGGTCATGGGGTGATTGACCAAAGCTTCGACATCACACTTCCTCTGACCACCGTGTCCTCGCTCAATGTCACCTCCAAGGAAGGAAGAACACTCCTCCACTTCCAACTGACGCCAAATGGAGGACTCAAGCTCAAAAACTCGACAATTTTGGGTAAATTGCAATTTTTTAAATGGATTAATTAAACTCAAATTAATTAATAATTATTTTTCTAGCTCTTGGGATGAATTTCAACGAGGCTGAATTCACCCTTTGGACAAAAGACCCCATTCCGAAGGAGTTGATGTCAAAATTGACCAGAATTCTTCAAGGAAAAATCCGATTCGTTGATTCTGGAGCGTCCCTGCCAAGGATGAATGTCACCATCGGGTACACGGTGGACTCTGTCCATCTGGGGAAGTATTACTACAATGGGAGAGCATCAATCGGGCTTTTCAAGGGGAGGATTGCAATTCACATGCGAAGAGACATCCAGGGTGAGATTCATACGTCACATTTAAATTTAAATCTAATTTTAATTAAGTTTAATTAAATTAAATGTTTTTTTTTAAATTTAAAGGTGACCAACCCTTCCGAGTCCTCTTCCCAAAGGAATCCCCCATCAAATATTACCTCACAACACACGAAAGGAACGGGGCGATCCACCCAGTGCTATTTATAAGCCTCAAATCAAAGAGATTCATTCAAATATTTGAAAATAAGCTCAAGATTCAGGATTTGGAGCATAATTTCAACCCAAGGTCAAGCTGTAAGTCCATCAATTCATTGAATTTTGCTTCTTTTATTAAACTAAACTCACAGTAAAGGAAATCAAGTATCTGGCTCTGCTTCTGAACGCCTCCCCGAACCTCGAGAAGCAATTGGCGGACATTCGGATAGCTTTGGGGAGCTCTTGTTCCACTCCAAATTCGGACAAGCTCAACCTGATGCTGTATTATATCCGGCAAAACTTGAAGAGGGTGGCAGTGAATGCTGAAGATCTCTCTGAGGATTTCTCTGACGAAGCCCCAACCAATATCATTACTCCCAAAAGGAGCCTGGAGGACTCTGATGGATCCATTTCATCTTCAATTTCCTCCAACCCAAAAGCAATCAAATTGGAGACCAACGAGGATGTCAAAACTCGATTTGAAAAATCAAATGGAGTCAAATTCGCGACCTTTAAAAAACCAACTGGCATCAAAATTCATTTGGCGAAGCCAGGGGATGTCAAACCTGTCGAGGAGGAGCTTCCAGAACTTCAGCCTGTCGTGGAGAAGCTTCCTTTAGTCAAGCCTGACTTGGAGGAGCCTCTAAAGATCAAGTGCGACAAAGAAATTCTGAAAGTGGTCGAAAATAAGCAAGAAATTCGAGCAGAGGTCAAACCTGTCGTGGAGGAGTTGCCTCTAAATGTCAAAAGTTATACAGAAGTCCGATTCAAATGTTTTAGCATCAAGGCTGGTTGTTTCCTGGTATGCGGCATTCATGACTTTAAATCTCCTGGGTCGATTGAAGCCATCTTCTCTCCACGAGGGCTCCTCCTGAAGACTAATGCACCCAAATTCTTTAACAAAAGCGAGTTTGCCTAATTTTAATGATATCCTTTGATTTTAATTAAAACAAATGTTGATTTCTCAGTCACAAAAAAAGTTGGACAGCGAGAATCCTTTGAGATCCCAATGGATTCAATTCTGGAGGTGCTTGTTCATCCTTGCAGAAGATCGACCAGATCCAACAACTCGTTTTTCCTCGGGCTGACCAAAGAGGAAGGTGGTCGACTTCGGAGCAAGTTTGGATTGAAATGGAAAGACTTGAACACCGAGGAGGATCTTTGTATGTTTTAAAAAATTAAAATCTAATCCAAATTGATGCTAATCAAGTACCTATTTATTAATTCTTTTCAAATAGTGCTTGGATCTGCAAGATTAAAGTATTTCAAGCTACGCACAAGGCTTCATTCTTCAATCCGTAACGATATAGCTGGGATTCGGACTCTTTTCGGGGATAGGATGAAATTGATTGATGATAATGAGGCGGAATTCCTCATGGGCTATTCCTCCTATAACCCTCCAGATCCTCAATTAAAATTCTATTGTTCTGAGATTCATTTTGGGACTTTAAAATACACGAATGATTCATTCTTTAGGCTTGAGATGGATAAAAAGGAAAGATGTAGCTTACTGCTTAGCGTCCTTAAATCTACAGGTTCGGAACTCTCAATTGTTTTTTTAAATTCTATTGGATTTTTATTATTTTACAGGATCAGATGTGTTATCTTTCGAGCCTGGATATGATGCAACTTACGAGTTGGGACATTGGAGGACTGAGGATGGATTCCCACATCTTCTTCTATCTATCATCACTCGAAGCTCGGAATTTGCGTTTGTTTTGGGGAGGGATTTGAGGCTGACTTCTTTTGCTCATCATTACGACCCCAAATCCAAATGTAAGATTATCAAAAAGTATATAAAATAAATTCAAAATTATTCTTGGTTTGGGGGGACAGGCGAGGAGAAGCGGAATTTGATTCTGAAGGTCAAGGTTGGCGCAGAACTGGAAAGGGTGGTGACAAGGATCAAAGGGGTGCTTCGGAATAAGTGTGTAGACATCTCAGAAGACGCCAAGAGGATGTCAAAGCTTAGGGAGGTTGTCGAAAGGGTTTAAAAATCGATTAAGACATGTTTAACTTTAAAACAGTTTCATTTCATTTACTTTCTTTTCGCTTATATTCTTATTGCATTTGAAGTATTGAACATGTGTATCTTATCTTTAAAAATAATAATTAATCATTGTTGATGGTTGTATTGTATTTCCTACAAAAGCGAATATAAATAATTTTAACAACAATTATTGTATTAAAACTAATTCAGTTTTGAATCAAAACTTTTAACTAATTTAAATGCAATTGCAACTGCTTTAATACTCGTTTGCAAATTACATTCTGGGAAAAATGCCTGATCTTTGTTCAATTAACTAAACATTAACTGTGTATCGTACATAATATCGTATATATGTATGTATATTGTATCTTAATCCAGGCACAAAGAATACTATTTGATTTTAATATAGGTAGAAAAATATTACTGTTATCTGTAAAGAAGTTATTAGTAGGTATCGTAGCTAAATTGCACCCTAAAATAAATTTGCTATCCTTCAAATGAAAATAAAAGAAAATAAAAGTCTCAACTTGCATTTTTCATGTTTTATTTCTGAAAAAACGACATTTATTTATTCATTTAAATTTTAATTAATAGAATACTCTGTATTTTAATCATTTAAACATGTTGTATTTAAACTTAGGTAGTGTAATACGAGAGAAATATTTAGATAAATTAACGAAAGTATAAGTACCCAAGTACATAAGTATAAGCATCTGTATAAGTCATAAGTACGGGTATAACTTGTCAATGTATAACAATTAACAGTCAAAGATTAATTAATTAAAAAGAAAAATAAAGAAAGAAGGTAATTAAATACTCTAGACCACCAATTTCAACGTATGCCGTTCTGCTTAAACTTTAGACTAGCTTTAAATTTAACAATGCTCAAAAATATTGTAGAAAAATACTGTCTTTTACAATGGAATGTAGGATAAATAAGTAATTTGGTGTAGTTAAAGCTAACTGGTAGATTTTAAAATAAATTAGTAAATAAAATAAATATCTCTGTATAAATTCATAACTCCCATCATTCATTCTCCTTCCGCCTCAAGTTAATAAAACGCTTTTCGAAAATACTCCGCAAGGTGTTCCTGGTTATCCAAATTGTAGTTCAATCTTGGTTTATCAATTGCCACGTATTTCGGCTTGGAATGTTCAAAACCCGTGCTTGGAACCGAAAGCATATTTCCAGCCTAATTAAAATAAATATCAATTAATAACACACATTTTAAAGAAATACATATTTTATAATGGCAATTACCGTGAAAATTGGAGTTGTTCCAAATTCTTGAACTTTCGCGATGCCAATTGCACATTCCTCAGCAAAAAGAAGCTCCGCCAAGCAGGTAACAAGTTTATTTTCTTGCTATAAGTGAAAAAAAGGTCAATTTGAATTAAAAAATAGGCATTTTTAAAAATATTTCTTTTAAAATGGGCATTCCTAGAATCTTTACATACATGAGTATTGACGGTATTCTGGTAAGTCACACGGCGAAGGAATAAATCTTGAATATTTTGCCGAAATTCGAGAAATCCAGGAATGTCCTCCCTTTGGAATATAATTTGCTTTCCATTTGAATAAGAGAGCAGAATCTCATCACCTGTAAAAAATTAATAATTTAATTACAATAAGTAGGCAGTTTAGAAATGTATGTACAAGTTTACAACTTACGCTTAATGGGTGTTTGCTTATGCGTATCGTAAAAATCAGCTCCAAATAAGGCCACAGTTATTGGAGAAACAAATGAGATTCCTTTGATGAAGGTTGTGGTTCCAGAGTTTGTCAAAATATCCTCTTGTTCGTCAAAAATGAGCCAGTCAAAGGGCCACTCCTTGACTTCTCTCGGATCAGATGGTGAATTCACAGAGTCTGGTGAAATGAACATCTTTCCCTTGTCTCTGTTAATTTAATTTGCATTTAAATACAATCAAATAATTACCCAATTTAACTAGAATAAGAAACTTGTCGTTAAAACTTACTTTAGTTCCAACTCGCACTTGTCCTTATTAATGTAGGCCAAGTTTTGTTGCAACCCAGCCACAATTACAGCACGAACCATTGGCCAATTCGTCGAGTTTCGATTCAAATCATCCACATTTCCTGCACCTGAATGCCTATAAAGTCAAATAGTATTTTAAGTATTATAGTTAGAAAGTTCAAAATGATGCAAAAAATGATTTTTTTAATAAAAATTAATTACCGAACTAATCCAACAGATCTCAAATAAGCGAGTGCTTGCGTTCTGATCGCATACGTCTTTTCAAATGCAGTTGATCTCAAATTATTCCGCTTGCAAAACTCCATTTCCTGTCCATCTGCACGCATCTTTTCCCACGTCTTAAAAAAATCCAAAAAAAATAATAGTAAATTAAATATTAATTAAACTAATTCATTCAAAATGTTTTTAAATTAAAAGTGACCTGAAATGCCATCACATTTGAAACATGATCGCTGAAAGAATTCTGAGCAAAAAGTCGTTTCTGAGATTTGATCCGAGCAGAAGATTCTCCCATGTCATTAGGCTTTATAAAAGGATTCCTAGACGAAAAGAAAAAAAATTACTTTTAAATTTTAAACTCATACTTTTATATCGCATATTAATCCTAAATAGTATTAATTTACCCGTGAATCATAAAAGCAACGATTGTCAGGATCGGATCAAGGCATTTAAAGATTGCAGAATAGATAAGAATCTTTGCATGAGCGGGTTCAAGTGGAATATCCAGAAGTAAAGAGCCAAGACCGGAAATCCTTGATGTTTTATTAAATCCACCCAAACAAATTAGTGAGTCCACAGCACGGTAAACTCGATCCTTTCGAGGAGGAGTAGGGCATGTAAGCAAAAACTCCATAAGCATCCCCCGAAAATCTTGATCAAGTGGAATATCCGCGAGAAGTGGTGATATTCGAAGCAGGGTATCTTCCAGTGGAATCCTCAATATCTCAGGCATCTTCGACTCCTTAAAAGTATTGAATTGTTCACGAGTATACATACGAAAGATCCAACCATGATGGACACCCCTTGAAATCCTCCCCTGCCGTTGAGCTGCACCTTCTTTAGTTATCCATTCGTAGCGTTTAAACGGGCGGATTGGCTCCAGTTCATTGCGAGAAATCTCGTTCAGCCCTGAATCAATCACGAGGAATATATCATCACAAGTGACGGAAGTCTCAGCCACATGAGTCGCAAGTAGGATAAGCCTTTTTCCAAGTTGAGATCGATTTGGCTTATTAGCATTAAGATTTATCTCTTCCGAAGCTGTTCCACCATGAAATATTAGAACAATACTACCTCCAAGCTTCTCATTCTCAGCAATCAGTCCAAGAAGGATGATAATTTCTTCATATCCAGGTAGGAATACGAGGATAGATTGATTTGGAGGATAAAATGAGTCATTGTGAACGGTTTGAAGGGTATGGAGGATTAGATTGTAATTTAGATACTCCGTGGTGGTGATAGGGCTCCCATCGCTCATCCCATACTTTGTTAGCTCAATGAATTCTTTCAGGAATAGAGTTTTTCCATAAGGGAAATGAGCATCTTTAACGTCGAGCACACCACATTTAGCATCATCTGAAAAGTATTCCAGGAAAAATCCCACGTCCAGGCTGGAGCTCATTATGATGACTTTAAGATGTGGGAAATCATAAATATAATTTCGTAGGGCTCCCATTAGGACATCAAGAGTAGCTCCTCGGTCATGGACCTCATCCAGGATGATATGGGTGCTATTGTTCAATAGGAGATGATTTGGGCAATTTATTGAACCTAAAAATACGAGGTAAAAGTCAAGTTTAGCTTCAATTATTTAATTTATAGGTATTTAAATTTTTTAAAAGCACTCACGAAGCAGAATACAAGGCGAGCAAAAAGTTAGGATAGTATCCGTAGGTGAATATAGTGAATCCAATTGAGTTTGATACCCCACTGTCTGTCCAATGATCTCCCCACGTTCGTAAGCTACCCAAGCAGCTGCTGAGGGCACACTTGGACGCCAAGGGTTGACGGAGATAATGCGAACGGGCTTATTATTCATGATAGCATCATCCAAAATGTATTGGGGAACCTTTAAAAAATTTAAAAAATCAAATAATTAATTTTAAATCGATTTTAATTCAATAAAATGATAAATATTAATTAATTAATTAATTACCTGCGTTGTTTTACCAGATTCATGTGGAGATTTAATGAGGATGAATTGATTTTCACGAATATTCTGCAAAATCATTTCCCGATGCTGCCACAAAAGATAATCTTGCCGCTTAAGGAGTGTGATTTTATCCGCTGTTGACTCTTTTGGGATTTTTGGACTTCGGTAGGCCAATGAACGTGGAATGGACATTACACCAACTATGAAATAAATTAAATTAGAGTTTTTTAAATTCAAATATGAATATTTTGGATGCTGTTGAAGCTTGACTTACCATCAGATTGTTCTTTTGCTACTCCATAAGTTTTAATTGGTGAGCTGACGTTACCGGATGTACCATCAACAACTCCTTGTAATTGTTTTTGAATGAATTTTCGATTGTGTGTTTTGAGCCTTCGGCCATCGTGAATCAGCTTTCTTCCAACTGGGCTCAAACTCAAAAAGCTGACCGTTGATCCCACAAGTGGCCTGTAAGCACTTTCCAAGTTTTTTGAATAACCTTTGAATTTCCGAGTTCTGACATTCCCTCCACCACCACCTCCTCCACTTTGAGCCTCGAAATTAGTAGTAGTTGGATTCCTCGAGTATTGACCATCAGGGAGAATGGGAGCGAAATGATATGGTGAAGAATTGACATTTGGCTGCTGCATGGTAGATCCTGGAGAAAAGCCGCTGTGACCACCCTCTTGATTGTTAGGATTCCAATGTCCAACTTCGAAGAATCCTTGATCCTCCCCCTCCCTCGGTGGTGTTCTGGGCATCCTCCTCGCCATTGTCGGAAGTTTTGTGGATCTGAATTTAAAAAAAAACAACAATTAAAAATTCACCATTTTGCAATTTTGTAGACGATAAATCGATGCTAAATTGACCTTGCGACACACTTACCTATTCCGTCCACCTAATTAATGAGTTTGTGACCTCGATGTGACACGGTGTGACCTCCAGACTTGACCAAAAAAATTTTGGTGCGGTCGATGATGTCGCGAAAAAAATAATGGAAATGCAGGTTTTAGCCTGTCAATTTTAAAAATTCCAACCCGGGATTTCAAAAATCGTAAAACGTTTTCGATTCGTTTTTAATTTTCTCACTTGTTTTTTAAAATTTTAATTAATTCTGCTAATTAATTGTCATCAAACCTCGTTTAATTAGCTCAAATCTCACTCGACCTCACCTCGACCTCACCTCGTGTAGGGTCATCCTCCGGATCCCCCAAAATTAAATTTTTATTGCAATTTTTCTAAAAAATCGAGTCATTTGTTCAATGTCCTCCGGGCCGTCACCTTCAACCTCTTCAAAAACAATGGATCCGTCTCGAATTAATGGCAAATCCCGCCGAGGAGGTAGCAACGAAAGCCATGACGAGGACCCGAATGTCAAGAGGTCAAGGGGTGATTTGATGTCACCTCCAGGGACAAGTGTCCACTCTGGGAAGGACCCCAACAATAATCAAAAGAAATCAAACATGACCATGATTGGACTCAAGTTTGGAGAGGTGACGATTGAGCAGGGGTCCATTGACATGACCTTTGACATCCAGGGTGTCCAAATTAATTGCGAACAAGGTAAAAATGTCAATTTTTTTAATTTTAAATGCAATTTTATTATTTTTTCAATTATTTTAATTTTGCTAATATATTTTCTTTTAAAGTGGCAATTAAAAAAGGACAATCCACTCCTGATGGCCTTGTGGATCGGCTCATTAATCTACCAATTGCATCTGTGGTTGAACTCAAGGTACACCAGCATCGAGGGGTCCTCGCCTTTCGGTTGACACCCCCAGAGACTCTTCGGCTCAGAGATCAGCTCAATACACATCATCAAGCTCGTAAGTTAGTTAACCTACATCGTACCAAGCTAAAATTCTCATTATAATTGTCGTTAAATTACTCCTAAAAAATTAATTAATTTGCAGAAAATGCAGATTGGATCCTACGGCTTAAAACAAAGGACCCTCTAACATATGTGTCCCTTTTTGAGCTTCGTGACATCTTCTCAAGTCGCCTCAAGGTCACCGAGAACATCCCTCGACCTCAGAGTGCTCCTAACCCGCCTCCACAGCCTCCCACAGTGTCCACTGCCCTCACTTGCTCCATCATCCATCTTGGACAATATACTTACATTGGTCGTAATACAATTTCACTTCTCAAGGGGTCAATTGCACTTAATCTGAACGTATCAAAACCTCTTGTTCAATGTAATTCATCGAGAAATAATTTAACACACTTTTAGACGTCATTTCTTAATATTTTTTGAATTTATAGGGGAAGTTCCGGTCCAAATCATCTTCCCAGAGGAGCCTCCAGTCAAATACTATCTTACAACTCTTCAACGAGATGGACTCCTTCGTCCATTACTATTTGTGGACCTCTATTCGAAGAAACAGATTGGGCATTTTGCTTTAAAGCTTGAAAATCCGGATCTACCCAACTTGTACAACCCTTGCTCGACTAGTATGACTTGTATTTTAATTTGTATTCATTTTTTGGGCCAGATTTTGACATTTTTGCGTTTTTTTCCTCAAATTTCAGACCATGCAAAGCGTTATGCTACATTTATGTTCAGCTCAAGCACCCCTCAAGAGACGCAATCAATAATTTCACGGATTAGGGAAGCCCTTGGCCCACTTTGCTTCGAGCCAAGTTCAGACCAGATTCATAAAGTGCTGAGTACTGCTCTGGAGAATGATCTACGCTTGATGGCACCCTTCCCTCTCGCAAAGAGCCCTCAATCATTGCCAAAAAATCCTCCGCAGCCTTTTGATACTTTTATGTCGAATGAACGAGAACCAATTGTGAAGTTCACATGTTATGCGGTCCGTGTAGGTGACTACCTTGCTTGTGCGATTGGTACTGATGCTCCAGGGATGATTTCTGCGACTTTTACCGAGCATGAGCTTACAATCCTTGGATTTGCACCTCAATTTAGGGACAAAAGTGAGTTTATTTCACTTAAAAATCATTCTAAATCATTCTAATTTCATTTCATATGCAAAATTACAGTTCCTTTGAATAATGGAACCGATTTCAAGCTAAGCATTAAACTATCCTCCATCAAAGAAGTCATTATACATCCGAATAACTCTCGAAATAACACTTGGTTCTTTGGATTGACAAAAGAGGAGGGATTTCGGCTTCGACAACGCTTCCACGTTACTGCTTATGGCTCTTTCAATTTTAATCCGGAAGAGGATCTTGGTAAATCTAAAAAAACATTGATTTTATTGATATTATTTGATTTTTGAAATATCTAAAAGTATTAAATTTTATCCAGAGTATGGAAACTCAAAGATCAAATACTTTACATTGAATTCAAACCGTCAATCTACGATTAAACATGATATTGAAGCCATTCGGGGGCTACTACCAGGAAAATTACATATTACAGATGGGGAAATGACAAGTTATTTGCTTGGAAGGGAAAATATGCTCAGACCAAACGCAAAACTTCAACTATATTGCATTGGAATTCATTTTGGGACATGGAATTATACGGGAGAGAGAGGATTTATTCGCCTAATGCCTGATTCAAAGTCACTATTGAAGATTTGCATGATGGATGACGTTGGTAATACATTAATAAAACTGTAAATTACACGTCTTTTAAATTACCTACCTAAATGGCCGATTTTGAATATATTTTATTCTAGGGCAAAATATACGTGAAATATACCTACCGGAAGATGCGAACCTTTTCTTCCTTTTGGGGCTGTGGACTAATCCTGATGGAGTCCCCATACTTTTCATGTCTATCCGAATTGTATCCTCTAAATTCACGGAATTTGTATGGTATCTTACCAAGCAGATTGGGGTAACGATCCGGGATTATGAAGTTGATTCTGTTTGTAAGTTTTCTTACCTAAATTAATTATGTTTTTTTGTGATTTAATGGTACATGTTCATTTTTTGTAGATGAAGAGAAGCGGGATATAATTCTTGTGATAAAGACTGAGGAGGATGTACATCAGGTCATGTCCAGGCTTAAGGGGATATTGAGGGGAAGATGTGATGATATAACAAAAGACGATTGGAGGATGTTGAAGCAATTTGGGAAGCATATGGGTGATGGCAGAGGAGTAGAAGCTGTTGGTGAACGATCAAAGGTTGAGGGGAGCCCAACTGTTGAGGATTTGTCAGTTCTTGATGGATAAATTAAGGGAATTTAAAGATGTGGTCATTTCTTTAAAATTATAGGTTAAATATGAATTGTAAAATGGATTTTTGATATTTTTCCATTCAAAATCATTTCGTGTTTCGTTCTTCGCAGACTTCGCTAAGTTTTAAAGCTTTTAAATGTTTTAATCTATCGATATCTTATTTTCTAAATGGTTTCTTAAATTCTTATCTTACACTCGCTTACACTAATTAGTAATGTTTAGGTTTGTAATTTGCTCTAAATGCTTTAAATTGTACATTTGTTCCTATTCTTAAATCTCAATATCTCTACAACTAGACTAGCCTCGTACTAATCTAATTAATTAATGATTGATATATAATTATTGTATTTAATGAATATATGTACAAAAGGTTGAATTCAGTCAATAATAAAAATGTTTATTTATTTACGGATCCTGGTAGATATTGACATTGTGATTTAATTAATTTAAAGTTAAATGACTCTCAGATTTTTTAATTGAAGCCATATCGTAAACATGCTTTAACTGGCTTTAACCTATAACAGGATTAGGTTTTAACTGAATAATTAGGATTAGATTTTAAACTTTACTTTTGAATAGATCTGCTTTAAGTTTTAAAATTTGAATCTCCTGATCTCAATTTCCTTCGACAATCTCAATAATCTTTGACATTCTCTCACATCCTTTTCCTCCGTTCTTCCCTGAGATGTCTATACATCTGTTCCGAAGCAATCCCTTAATCCTAGCCACCATCCTCGCCACTTCCTCACCGATCTTGACCACCAGAATCAAATTACGCTTCTCCTCGCCTGTACCCCCAAAACAAAGTTCTATAATTCTAAATTCTAATACTTTTACAATTGACTTATGATCTTACATTTGGATTTGGGGTCGTAATATTGTGCCAAAAGAGCCAACTTTAAATCCCTCCCCAAAACAAATGCAAATTCCGAGCTTCGAGTGTTGATAGATAGAATGAGATGTGGGGATCCATCCTCAGTTCTCCAGTGTCCCAACTCGTAAGTCGCATCATATCCAGGCTCGAAAGATACCACATTTTGCCCTGTAGAATCAAGGACTGATATCCGAAATTTACATTCATTTTTATCCAACTCAAATCTAAAGAATGATTCATTCGTGTATTTTAAAGTCCCAAAATGAATCGCAGAACAATAGAATTTCAATTGAGGGTTTAAAGGATTAATAAAAGAATTCCCTTTGAGGTATTCCGCCTCACGATTGTCAATTAGTTTCACCCTATACCCGAAAAGAGTCCGAAATCCAGCGAGAACTTTGTCAATTCCAGAATTGATCCTTGGGGAAATTTTGAAGTATTTTAATTTCGCATTTCCATAAACTAAAATAATAGAATTACATTTTAATATAATTAAGCATTATTCAAATATGATTAACATTTTTTATACCAAGATCTTCTTCCGGATTGAATTTGAATGTTGATCCGTTCAATTGAAATTTGCTCCGAAGTCTATCACCTTCCTCCTTGCTCAACCCTAGGAAAATAAAGTTGTTGAAGGCAATTGGATGAACAAGCACCTCCAGAATTGAATCCATCGGAATCTCAAAGGAATCTCGCTGTCCAATTTTTTTGGTGACTGGGAAATCAATATTTCTTTTATTAAAATCAAAGTTAAGTTATGAAAATTATTTAAACTTACTTTTATTGATGAATTTTGGAGCATTAGTCTTTATGAGAAGCCCTCGTGGAGAGAAGATGGCTTCAATGAATCCAGGGGAAGTAATGACATGAATCCCACAAATGAGGAAATCTCCAGCTTTGACGCTAAAACATTCGAATCTGATTTCTTGAGAACTTTTGACCCCTGCCATTACTTTTAGGGGCATCGGATCCAAGTAAGGCTTGATTAAAGGAAGCTCTTCCAGGACAGGCTGGAGTTCTGGAAGTGCCTCAACGACAGGTTTGATTTCTGCTCGAATTTTTTGCATAATTTTGTTCACTTCCAGAATTTCTTTATCATTCTTAAACTCTGGAGTCATCTCCAATTCAGGTAAAGGAAGTTCTTCGTACGCAACAGATTTGAGTTCCCCTTCGACAGGTTTGAAATTCTCTGGCTGGGCATAATCAATTTTGATGCCAGTTGGTTTTTTAAAGGTCGCGAATTTCAATCCATTTGACTTTTCAAATCGAGCTTTGGCATCCTCGGTTGTCTCTAATTTGATTACTTTTGGGGTGGGGGGAGTTGCAGATGAAATGGAACCTTCGGAGTCCTCCAGGATCCTTTTGGGAGTAATGGTATTGGTTGGAGCCTCGTCAGAGAGATCATAAGGTACGAGAGACACCCTCTTTAAGTTTTGCCGGATGTAGTAAAGCATCAGGTTGAGTTTGTCCGCCTTCGGAGTGGAACAAGAGTTCTCCAAAGCTATACGAATGTTTGCCAATTGCTTCTCGAGATTCGGAGTGGCGTTCAGAAGTAGAGCTAGATATTTGGTATCCTTTGCTGCGAATAAAATTTAATTAATTAAGTACTTAGTAGAAGCTAAATCCAATAGATAGATGCACTTACAGCTTGATTTTGGGTTGAAATAATCCTCCAAATCCCGAATCTTGAGCTTATTTTCAAAAACTTGAATGAATCTCTTTGATTTGAGGCTTATAAACAGCACTGGGTGGATCGCCCCGTTTCTCTCGTGTGTTGCGAGGTAGTATTTGATGGAGGAGTCGTTTGGGAAGAGCACTTGGAATGGTAGGTCCCCTTTAAATTCATATAAAAAGTTAAAAACATTAAATTAATTGAAGATATGATATAAATGTGAATATCTTACCCTTGGGGGTGTTTCTTCGCATGTGAACTGCAATCGTCCCCCCGAAAAGGCCGATAGATGCACTCCCCGTGTAGCAATACCTCCCCAGATGGACAGAGTCGACCGTGTACCCAATTGTGACCTCTGTATTTGGCAGTGTCTCTCCAGAATCCACGAAACGAATTTTTCTTTTAAGAATCCTGGTCCATTTTGACAATAACTTCTTCGGAAGTAGGTCTTTAGGCACGAGGGTGAACTCAGCCTCGTTGAAATTCATCCCAAGAGCTAGAAAAATAATTATTAATTAATTTGAGTTTAATTAATCCATTTGAAAAAT
>JAAZTK010000669.1:0-18344 GCA_036507255.1 Megalothorax incertus
CAATTTTGGTGATTGCCATTTGACTTCCCCTTTGTATGAATTCTCATTTGCAAATTAGGTTGGCCCATTTTGAAATTTCACACTTTCTGAGTACCCTCCTCGGCTTTCTCTGAATTTTGCATTATCGTAATGAACTCGAGCCAAGAAAAGGAGGTGGGGGGAGTACAAAGGAACGAAGCCTTTGTGGCTGGTCTTCCTAGCTCTCTTGGGTGCAAACACCGTCAAAATATTTGTATAAAAAAATGGGGGAGCGAGGAAGATCAAAGGGAGGGGAAGACCAGAAAGGAGCAATCGATTTCGGATTTCATTTTGGGGTTTTTAGGTGCGAAGAAAGGAGCCAACTTTTCTTTTACAAGCTTCCAATATTCATATGCATTCTTGTAGGCTGTAGGGGAAGCTTTTTGCCCATCCAATATCCCTTACATTCCTCTCTCCGGGCTCCCCCCTACCATTTTATTTCCAACATCCATATTTCGCGAATATAGGATGAGTTAAATGCCCTATATTCCACCCTAAAAGGATTCTCTTATGAAAAACTCTGCTCTAGAGCCTCTGAAGCGGCCTATGATTGATATAGCAAATATGCCCCACTGATTGATGAGGAGTGGACTTTGCAAAATTGCACAATCCTTCATTGAACCGATTAGACGGAGCGGATCTAATATATTAAACATGGATTTACATATCCCTGGCAGAATTCCTCACTCGCAATCTAATATCCGTAAGAGTAGGCACAAGAGTTTTTGAGAAAAACCTTTTACTTTTCCTCCTACACTCGACCCAATCCAACTCCAACAAGATTTGTAGATTGTCAAAAGTATTAGAGGGCCTTCTCTCCAACTGCCAATATTTCAAAAGTCAAGTCTGAGACTTTTTCCAGAAACTGGGTCTTCAAGTCAGGTTGAGCTTCGAAGCAAAAGTCAGAAATTCTTAGATATTTGCAAGGAGAATCATTGTTTGCATTGAGGCATTGAGCCCTAGCTCAAAAATTCCAAGAAATCAAAATCAAAATTTCAAGAAATCAGAAATCAAACATTTCTGATTTCATCAAATTCAAATTGGGCCTGATTGCCTGCCTATCCTTTGTTCAATTTAGCATTAAATGAATTCTAAGAATCATTTTTCATCAGGACAGAGTTCAAGGAATCAGCCGAGGACCGAGTAATGACTTAAATGGCTTGTTTTATGATTCAGGATTAGCAAAAAAAAGATTGACAAGTTTTTACGAGCCTTTAAAATGCAGGCTCAAAACCCCCATCTTAATCAAACTCATAAAGTATCGTAGACTCGTATAAACCTTATCAGGGCAAGGGTATTGGCCTTTATTTACATTATAAAGCCTATTTACTCCGGGAAGCCATGAAGGAGCCTCCCAAAATATAAGCAAAGTTCAAATCTACAGCCTCACAAGTCAAACCACAGTAAATAGAACCCTGATCGTTGAACTCCTGTTGTAAAGTTAACTCTATAAAATAAATTGAAATTCCTCAAGGGCTTTCTCCCTTAGTCGCCCGGACTGTGATTGTATTTGCGATGAAATTCGGGGAGCTAGATCCCTCGCAAGAAGTTTATAAAATTCTACGCATGTTATTGACAGTCAGATTTGTTATTTATTCTCTTTTTTCGAAAAACTCGACTCTTGAGCTTCCAAATTTAAAATTATGGGGAAATATTGATGATTATTTGCAGACTCATCTTCGAAAATGTTATTCAAACAAGATTTGAATGCAAATTAGATCCCTCCGAGTCCGACCCAGATGACTCAAGAGTCTAGAATTGAATTTAATGAGATCAAAAAGCTTCCCTCTCAACGAATCCGTCGTAAATCTTGAATTCAGTACGTGAAATATACATTTTTCTTTCTTATTGCTGAAGGGTTCGGGCCAGATCATAACGATATATTAATAATCCGATTCAGCTGGTGAAAGTTGCGAAAAAGTTGCTCGAGAAAAAAAAACTAGGTTGCTACATATGGGCAAAATTCTTGGGTATAAATGTAAAAAGAGTTTTTGGCCCAGTCAGTAAATTAGCTTGGATAAGTCCTAAGCTTAGCTTAGCGGAATGAGATGCGCACATCTTCCATGTTGTGAGGATATGATCTGTGTCTCGTAGTATATAAGCCTTAGCCCCTTTTCCCAATTGTCTTTTACCCTGACTCAAGACCCCATAAAGGCAATGGAGAATAATGGAAGAGTCGAGGATAAACGAGCAAACTTTTTCTTTGTGTGTAATGATTCGCAATGGAAATGAGTGCAGGGCCCCCCGAAAACAGATTATTGGGAGATGAGAAAAAGTCTGAAGAGATTCACCCTCCCTAATTTAGGGGGCCCCCAAGAAAAAGAGCAAAGAAAACCCATTCAGCTTCGATTGCATATTGTTCAGAGCTCGTATTAATTCGCATTCTTTTGAGAACAGCATCACAAAATTAAAATTAACTCAAGTGGCAAGTTTTTCACACCAAAGTGAAATTGCAATACCACAAATGGGGACTCCGAGACACTTATTTAAGAAGAACAATCATTGGAATTCACAACTCTCGAGCGCATTCAAATTGCCAATTTATCGGGAACTCGAAGAGAAATTGCATTCCAAAGGAATCCAAACCCAGAGTCGGAAATTAAGTGTGTCAAATGCTTTTGCAATTCCCTTTTTGTGCAATTCTAGATACAATCATTAAAATGATACCCATTTTTAAATGGAGATTCAATTTTCAAAATTTGCACAATTTTTTGCGTGCAAAATTTGAATTTATATCATACAAATAAATCATTGAAGTTTGAGGGATTTCTTGATTAAAGAGCTCTTCATAGCACAACGGTATAAAAAGTAAAAGTGTGGATGATGAAGAAGTTAAGTGAAGCCTTGAAGGCGCATTACTCGCAAAAGAAAAAGTTTCCCCCGTGTGTTTAACTAAAAACTTTTATCTGGGGAGGGAGCGAAGGAGAAGCGAGAGTCTCTTACTAATTAGGAATTTTAATTAGAACTCTTGAGATATTTCTCCAAGCTTCTACTCTCTCCGAAAGAGTCAGGCATTAGTTACAAGCTCAGGAGGTGCTTGCAAGTGAGGAGAAATAAATGAATTCACTCCGTCAAGTCTCTCCAGGAGATACCTCGTACCTCGAGAAGAATCACACTAAAAAGAACTTAAACAGAGCATGAGAAATGAAGCAAGTTTGGTTGGGGAGACCGATTTCCTTACTTCCACCGCTCCAGGAAAGTGTTTAATGTTCGGAAAGGTACGAGGACGGCATTAATGTCCGTCTGGCTAAAATATTTTAACAATGATGGCCTGGAAAAAACTTTTTCATCCGTACACCCATTCATTAAGATTTAGCGGAGACTTTTTGGGGGACTCCTCGAGTTCCTCACACACAAAAAGACCCTTATTTAATCATTTCAATGAGCAGATCTTGAGATTATTTCATTTCAAACACTAAATTCTAAAGTACTTTTAATTTACCCAAGTTTTAAAATAATTTTATCAAATTCCGACATCTTTCCCCGACCCAAATCACTCAAGCTCGTGTGAGTAGCTCCAACCTAACGAGCCCCTCGTACATTGACAAATTTAAAATGTAAAAACATGTGTTTTTGGTAGGAATTTTCCGCTTATTTCAAACATTTCCAAAAAGGCCTAATCTCCCCTTCGAAATCTCAGAATCTCCGAAACAAAGAAGAGATCTACTCCGAGATCTACTCTTAAGATAATGTACTCATTTGTTAAATTCAGATCCGGAAGATCGAAAAGCTTCTTTTTAAAAGAAAGAGATGGATCGAGACTCTGAGTATTTTGCCAAGAGTCTTGGCCCAAGACCTACACAACATTAAGGGGAAGCTTGCCTGAAAAAATCAGGGGGGTCAACATTTCAGATGCAAAAGGAAGATAGTGTGATGTAATGACATGACGTGGATGGGAAAGATAAGGGTCCTTTGGACCTCCACAAACTGCCCCGTGTTACCCTTACGTAGCCAATAGTATCCTCCGCTCAGTCATTCCTCTTTTGAGGATTGTCCTCCACTTCTTTTATTATCCTTGGGTTTTGTTTGGGTGGCCTAAGGAGTGAGTGTCCCTCGTTCAATCTTTCTCACAACACAAGAAAAACCCGAACAAAAAGTATTTTTTTCATAGCTCGAATGAAGGAATTGTACTATTCACTTCTCACTCTTTACAGGGCCACGCACAATGAAAACTTTCAGAGTCCTCCTTCATCAAAGCCTCCTTGCATTCCTTGAGCCTTACGCACTTTTCCCCATGTTCGCCTATAAACTATAAAGTATTTTGGCGCTTATCCCCGCTTACTTTTAACAAGATTTCTATTTTGAGGGGAAATAGGAGGCTCATACACAGTCCTAAATATAATATCTTCATAAAGAAGTCCTAAGAAAACATAAAACTCACCCCATTGTATTCAGTAAGGCTCAGAGTCAGTACAAGTCAAAAAAAGTTGGCCAGAACCGGAGAACCAACTGTTATATTCAATTTTGTTGACTGCCACCGCTTTTATCCTCTCCGTCCAAACTGATATTACTAAATTTCGGAGAGTCAGAGGCTTTGTTGATGTACTCTGGTGGAGGTAGGGGCTTGGAAAAGTTTTTCTAATAAAATGAGAATTTCAAAGCTTGCCCAAAAGTGCATTCCAACTCCATCCTCCTCCTCCTCCCTTTCAATAATGAATAGTGAGCTCATATGAGCCGGAGTAAGTAATACTCGTGAAGAACACATGTATTTTAAATAGACGAAGAGAAACAGCATCAGCTGGTCCAGGACTTTTGAGAGGCTGGAACTTTATAGTAATTTTGGGTGGCCAAATACATGAGCTAATAATACCGTATGAGAGAAGTAGAATGACAGATCGGAGATACTTTTTCAAGAGCTATACTAGTACACTTACAGTTGCGTTGAGTTCTTGGGAAATTGCCATATGGCTTCCCGTGCATACCCTACTCTAACTCTCCTATTTACAACCCGATGAATTCCAACCTGCTTCGGAACAACTACTCGTTGGGTAGTATGAAGATGGTCACTTTCTTTTTATCCAATATTTCATCTAATGCTTTTCAGTTTGGCCAATGCCAACTCACCGGGTAGAACTGTACCCCATTAGATATTACGGCAACTTTCCCAGGAACTCAAACCACCAGACCGGAGGAAAGTTGGCCAATTTTGAATGCAATACTTTTTTACAAAATCACTCTGGACTTGCGGCAGAGGCTAGCTATAGCCCTTTACAAAAACTCGCAAACTTTACTAAACTTTCCAATCGAACTTTGCCTTTGAAACTTTGAAATGTTTTCAATAACACACCCCCAATTAATGATATGGCTCAATTCACTTTTAAAAGGTTTGAAATACAGATCTAAATTCTAATTCAGGAAATGAATATACCGAATATTTTATGACTCGATTACTGAGTGCATTTGATTCAGAATTTATTTCTTTTTCTAGGAATTTCCATTTCTCGAATCCAATTAAAACGCACATCGAAAAGTGGATATAAAATCCAAACTGCAGCCTGCATAATACCCTACTAGGCTGCTAGTTCAAACATATCCCTGTCAAATAACCTCCTCCATCCTCGAGACTTCTCTAGAGGCTTCGAGAAACCGAATATTCGTCTCACCCCTCAAAAAAGTCCGTCATTCAAAGACTGTTTGACAAACTCCCCCGTTCCGGAATTTTATAATTGCAAGTTTGGCTACCAAATGTAAAAATTGTAAATTAAACCCAAGTCGAGGGGGAGAAGAAGGAAACTTTTAAATGAAATTTTACAGACTTCTTTTCTAAACTAGACTTTTCTTAAGTCTCAAAGGAGCTTGCTAACCCTTCTCCGGTATGATTGCATTGATAGCTCTCAATTCTTGGTAATATGCAGTAAAAAAAGAAAGTTTTTCAGACTAATATAAATCGACTTTTATGTCACTTTCCCCAATAGTTCTCGCAGTAAATTACTCGCCCAACTTTCCATTCGAGCCCACGAATATCTCTAATTTTATATATACGGATAATCTTTACCCTCTCCCGGGAGAGAAAGTTTAGGAGATTTATATTTATGCTCGGATGGTCATATTTCTACGAAAAATGATATTAACTATTAGTGAGAGTGCATAATAATTCGGGGGCCATGTTCTACATATCATATCCTATGCTATCCACGAGATAATCTATCGACCCGACCCCTTTCCCTCACCTATAAAACCTGACTTTGCCAATTTTTCAAAAAATAATGTTTGTACAATTTGCAATTTACTCCTAAATAAATCGCTCTATTCCCAGCCAGAAGCTTAATCCTGTTTGCTTGCCCATTACACATTAGTTTAACTTTATTACTTTGAGTTAAACACAAAGAACTGATAGGGATCTTGGAACATTAAAACTCTGGCTTTCATTCCCCCTTTTATCTGACCCTTCATCTCTCGCTTCTTAATAATCTCATCGAGTTTAATGCAGGCTCGCCTATGGGGGAGTCTGAATGTGCAGTAGCTGCTGGATTTGCTTAAAAGTCTAGAAAAACAAAAAAATGTACATGAGATTAATTAATTACAGCTCAGCGCCGTTTCCTGCGACCCCAAGAACCATCTAATTATGACTTCAACTCGTCAGCCGCCCTTTGAATCTCCTCCGGTACGATGAGCAAATGAATAAACACATTTTAAATGATATCATCATTTAAGTCTAATGCTAAACACAAGCATACAGCTTGGAATTTTATTGCAGAGACTCTTGGTAGGACGAGTTTTAAACCAGAGCCTGCCAGAGCTGTTGCAACAGGGAAATGTCAAGAATTTTAATTAAGCAGGGCTGCTGGAGCTAAAACCACCCAAGATCTTTTGCTTCTTAAACAGTCCCAGATAATTTGATTTGATACACACAGATTGTCAGATTGCTCGAGGTGGATTAAAACAGTACTCTCTTATGGGAGGAATGCCACCCCAGCGAGAGTGGACATTTCATTTAAACCCTTTTAAAATTCAAACCCCTAGCGTATCTAATCAAATTAATCCAACGAAAAGACCGGTTCGCAGAATACATATCATTTACCTCTAATGAGGGTCACTTTATCAAAGCGGATTTCGACCGACCAGCCGCGGAGGAATTTAAGCTACCTCGTGTAAATATTCACAGGCAATCACAACATGTTGTGTCATGTTTCTGTCGCCTTCAAACTAGGAATGCAAAATTGCGACACCGTAAATCGCAAAGCTTTTTACTTGGAAATCTCCTCGGGGCGAAGGAGAGGATTTGATTTTGATGGGCTCGACAGAAAGGAAACAAGGGGGACACAGCTTGAGCACATGTTATTACACCGAGCGTATCAGTATCGTGCAAATACATCTGATTCCGGTTTGTAATTCAGCTCCCGATGCGACCCTCCTCCTCCTGAGATCCTCAAGTCTTGTAAGTTGTGTGATCGGAACCCATGACTAACTCTTCAGAGGAGTTTGAGATGTAATCCTTTACAAACTAAACGGAATACAAGCCCCCAATACTCCAAAGATAACGATAAAATGGCCAAAGCCAGCAAGATA
This sequence comes from Megalothorax incertus, assembly GCA_036507255.1. Taxonomy (NCBI): domain Eukaryota; kingdom Metazoa; phylum Arthropoda; class Collembola; order Neelipleona; family Neelidae; genus Megalothorax; species Megalothorax incertus. The sequence continues at coordinate 7,528 of JAAZTK010000669.1, forward strand.
GGGAGAGAAATGACGAGATTCACGGGTCAGAGTCACCTTATCTGGAATTCTAAAAGGTGACTCTTCGAGACTCGAAGTCGAGCTTTGCGTGTAGGAGTAGGTACATAGTAGTATGCTCTAGAGTTTCGTTGTATTTGCATAATTTATTTAAGTTTTACACTGCTCTCCTTTCCTCTGTTTACACAACTCTGCAATGCTCTAGCTCTAGCTTAAAGTTGTTTCGATTTAAATTCAAGACATTGAGACTCGAAGCCAAGGACTCGGGAGCCAGGAATCCAATATTACGGCCTAGCTCAAAGTGAAAGCTTAAAGGTGAGCTATTTTTCAAAGGAAGAGATCAAAAAACAAACTTTGTCAAGTCTGAACAACTGTGTCATTCGAACGAAAACTATCGTCTTGGCCAGAGTTTTTCCATGTTGTGGCATGCTAGGACTCATATTTACATTACAACCCATGTTGAATCCTAATTAAAATCCTGCAACACTTTTCTGAAAGGTTTAGTCTAGACTCTAGATTAAACAACTTTAGTCTACTATATAAAGTACAGAGATTTACACGATAGGAAGAATGCAAAAACCCAAACACGCCATATACAAAAGACTCTGGAGGAATAGTAATACAAACACGCTATATAGGAGAGTCTGGAGGAATTGATGCATTTAAAGAATTCCAGAGTTTTTTCGAATGAAATCCAAGAGTGAAACAAAAAGAAATTCTCCCCCAAAACATCAGACAATTCTTTATTGAACTGCACTCTTTCGAGATTGTTCTCTGATTCTCCTCCCCCAATATTTCAATCCGGACTCCGGAGAACCTCGTCATTCGTAAAGATATTGTCTGATCTGTAGGTACCTACGATATAGTATCTGTATATTAATAGTTCTATCGTATGATATGTACCTAAAGCCTATGGCCCTATAGCTTAGGACACCTCCGATGTAAAAGAAATCTCAGGATATCAGATAAGGGAAAGTTTTGATTGAAGAATTCGCAAGGGGAATTGTTCAGTTTCTCTCAGCTTCCATCTAACCATATTGGTTTCTTCAGGGGAAAGTTTTACAAAAGAAAAGAAATGGATTTTTGATGAATTATAAATTGCCAAAAGTTAACTTGCCCTTGTTTTCCCCTTGCTTCGATCTCTCTCGAGGATACCTCCAACTCTCACACTCTCAAGTATGGCCAAAATAACACCACAGACCCAGTGTGCACCCTGCAAAAATCTCACTCCGATGCCAAAAAAAAAGTCTCGCAATAAAAATCTCAATGAAGGATGAATTCGGAAAACTTTGGCTAATTTGACCAGTGAAAGATGGCAATGTATTTTTAATTGGGGCCCATTTGCAACCATCCTACTCTCCCAAATCTTTTAATTTGAATCTATCCATCCGGTCCTAATCCAAGATCTAAAATACATATAAATAGCATGGCCAAACTTTCTGAGTTCTCCACAAACTCTTCACCAATACGGCCGATTTACACCAGGATTTATGAGCCGTTCCTCCAAAAACCTCGTGCTTGTAATTTGCAACTTAATCTCAAGTCGAGGAGCCTTAAAAGTACTACTATTCCTATTTGAGTCTGCATGTAAAATCTCGTATGCTTTAGAGTTCTAAATTTAACCAAAAGATTCCCAGTGTAATCATAAGTAAGGATTAATATTGTAAAGCTGAAAACATGGGCTCTAGAGCCTTATCTGAGGTTTGCTCAACTTTCCCTGATTTGCATTTTGCAAAAGCGTTAATTCCCCTTCAAGCGGAGGAGGCGGAGGCTCCCGAGGAGGAGGAGTGCAAATTTTCAAACACACAAAGAAACCAAACTAATTTAGCTTTCGAAATTAGTTGGCGAAAATCCTCCTCCTCCGCAAAGCTTTCAACGTCAGCCATCCTACTCCCCTAATGCGAATACAATGTAGAGGAGGAGGAGGCGGAGTGTGCAAGTAGGATTAAACTACTCAGAGATAGTTATGCAAAAAGAAATAACTTTACATTTGTATGCGCAAATGAGATAGTAAAAGTTGGGGAAAAGTACTCCGGACTAGTGTACTACTTTAAAATCTCTCCCATCTCTTTCCACACAAGTTTTCAAATTTAATGCATTTACAATTGACAGAGACTCTCAAGTTCTCTTACCACCACCACGAACCACTTTCATCGGGAAATGTGCTACACAAAAGGGGACAACTGACAAAATCCACCCCAATTTGAATTAGAATGAATCCCATAGGGCTGGCAACAAACAAGGACACAAACAAGTGGGTAAATTAGAGTTGTAGGTAAATAACCTCAAATCTGTCAGAGAGAGTTCCGCGAATCCGCCTATATCTTCAAAACAGCATTCATTATTAAAAGCAGGTACGGCTAAAATTCCGGGAGTGCTTTTAATTTCCCGAAACCCCCAAAGGCTCAACCAATAAGGTCTGAATGCGTTAATTCCCCCGCTAATTATTTACATTTTGTCTGGCTTTTAAATTCTAGAAATTACACAAATTTCAAACAATTCTTTACACGAGTTTCACGCAAGACTGTTTCTTTCAAGGGATTTAAACCTGCTACAGATACATTTAAAGGCGTGTATACTCTAAGCTTGTAAGAATATAGCTCGTAGGGGACCCCCGAGAGAATTCCGTACATTTCCTCTTTCCAGCCGCGAACTAATTTCAATTTTATGATCCTCGCAAATCCAACCAGTCTAGCCAGAACTGCTCAATGTTTTTGCAAAATTTCAAAAATACATTTATAATAAACTTTAACAAAAGAAGAGATATGGAGAAGGCTTTGCCTTTTGTTTCTCGAACAAGTTCTTGAAAAACCCAAAAAGGAAATTCGTGGCAAGACTTTCTCGGGTTGAAACTGTAGAATTATAATCCCGAGAGCTGATGCTAGAATAAATAAGTCAAACCATAATTAATAATTAAGTATCTAAGCTTTTAAGCGGGGAGAGCCTTCTCTTTTTCCTTCTCCACACAAAAAAACGAAGCAAACCAGTAAATAATAGCGCTTGGAATTGCAACCCAAACAAAAAGCCTTACTAATAAAGCCTACTTCTTTGTTTATTCAAGCACTCTGGGAGAGCTCTCTAAATTAAAGTGTATTTCTAATGATTAGGAGAGCCATTGATACATATATTTACACATTAAGAAACCATTAGAGAACTGGAGGTCTGGAGGAAGCCGAGCCTCCGAGGAACCCAAAGGAAATCATTCGAATGGAAACTGATTTCTTCGAAAAAGGAGCGTCGAGGAATTAATGAAATGCAATTAGAGAATATCCAACACACGCAGAACGCAATATGCAATAAACGAGTTATTAGTTCAACTAATTAAATCGAGGTACGAAGCATATTAATCCTCCGATGCGTTAATGACTCTCGTGGGAGAGTCTTTGATACTACTCGTACCTACGATCGTATAACGAGTGGAAAACATAATTATTCAACATTCTTTAGAGGTCATATTAATGCTTTTAATGACCGCTAGAATGCCACGAGATTTACATCTCTTCAAACTCTTTTAAAAAAATAGTAAAAACCAATGTCCTCTTAATGGCTAACTCGCCCCCATTAGGCGAAGGCGTCATTTGACTTTGTCTCTTACGTATCTGAATAGAAAAAGAGATTTAGATTAGGCTAGAATGGCTCGAGTTGTAGAGTTCGAGTAATACAATAATTAAATTGAAGAGTATAATTGTTTTTATGGGCCACATCAGTGGCTGGTCGGGGATGCTGCCCCCACAAAGACCCATAAATTCGAGGCGGCTCGAGTCGCTTTTGTTCATAAAAGTTTGGGGAAAGCATTTTATTATTATTACGAGTATATTCGTAGTCAACTACAAAGTACAATGGTCTCGCGTTATCTCTACGTCCTCATCCGAGTCATCCTCTCCGGATCCTTGCAAAAAGCTAGTTCTGAACAGTTAACTTTGTGCTCCGCCAATCAATAATGCAATTAGTATTACTCTCCCGAGTGAATTTGCACACATTCACCATTCACATACCCATTGGCAAATGGCAATGTTAACAAGCCTAGAGCTGAATTCAAAATGCTCATACAAAGAGATATAAAGCCATCTCCGAGAACTTGATTATTGCGACATAACGTTCAAAATTAAAATGAGAGCCATTAGACTAGGAGCAGAGTAGGAAGAGAGTGGTAAATGTGATTCTGTGTCATTTCAAATTCAATGGATGATAAAAAAGAATTTGATACAATGTGTGGGAACCGATGAGAAATTCATTCTAGTCTTTTAATGCACTTAACTCGGTGGGTTTAACCATTTACTCTAATGCTCCCGCGTATTATTTATGCAACCTCCAACTCCAAGCCCCCCGTTAACTGTGAAATCCCGGATTGAATTCCAAATCCCAAAAACTAATTTGGGAAGATTGGAACCTGGCTAGATTTGAAATCGAGATCCTGGTTCGTGGTGGCACCCAATCCTATCCTACTGGGTCCTGCGAAATGCAAAATCTTTCATTCAATCAAATTCAACCAAATCCGGATTTAACCCCGAGTAAATACTCGTTTAATTATTTCCCTTTTAAACCCGATATCCATCTCCTCGGATCTCTTCCCACCGAATAATCTCTACGATATACTCATATTATACGCAAGTTTCCTATACTTTCTTAGGTTGTGACTTGCCGATTTGAATGGTTTGAAAAATCTGATTTTTTCGAACAAGGCTGGTCCGATTTCAAAATAATGTTAATTGAAATGCTTTCCATTAGAAAAATGCCAAAAACTCCGTAAATTCCCATAAATTCCAATATTAAACTTTAGGCGGGGAAAAGTTCCAAAAGGCGGCGACGCCGCACGCATGCTACGAAAATTGAGAAACCTTGCGTTAATTAACATAATTGCTTCTATGTATCCGTATATATGCTACGTTAATTAAGTTAATTAAAAATGCAGTACTTAAAAGTTGGCTTTAAAAACACGTGGTTGGAAATTGGAAATAAACAATAAATTACCCGGTGAAAGTCCAGGTGTATAAAAGGCTTTGGCAGCGACCACCACCACCAGCAGGTTGAGGGCAAATGTCAACATGATGTCACCATGCAATACGATGCAATTAAATTAGTTGTCACTTGTCATTGGTAAATAACAATTAAATTAATTAAATTTTTGTCGTGTTTGAGATTTGATTTGTCCAGTGAGAGTTCAGGCTTTAGGAGTACTATACGAACGTGTTTAGAAACCGAAAAATTCTCAAAAATAAATTTTTTAATCGACTTCTAACTTTGCAAAGTTAAACCAAAGCTTTGGTTAACTTTCTATGTAGTTCTACGATACTCGCATATGTAGAAGTAGGTACGGATATCAGTAGGAAAGGATTATGGGATACGGGAACCAGCCAAACATTAGCTCGATTTTAAAGGGATTTATAAATAGGGATTCCCTTTGACCCTCCCCTCCATTGGGCTTTTTGAGGTTAATGAGGTTTTTCTACGTAGATTCTCCAATCCTCATATATAAGCAAATGATGGTCGTACGGATACAAATGTACCTAGTACTACTACATATCGTAGCACAATAAAGAGGATAAATAATATAGGTTAGGTACATCTCATTTCATCACTTTACTACCCTCGCTCCCGAATAATAAAAGTAGGGAATTTGCCATTCCCGGAAATAAAAGCTGATCCCGACCCAAACATACACGCTGAGAGCAGATGGTTCTAACCGATCCCCAATCTCCCGAATCATTTCCCCAGCTCCTCTACTTTTATTGGCACTTTTTGTGTGAGGGAGGAGAAATCGGCGTATATCGGCAAATACTACAATTCAGAACCCCAAGAGTGAAATGGTTACACAAGAGCTATCGTTCGTTCGTATACACGCTCCAGACTCCTTATTGAGTTGGAATTCCAGAGGGAACACACAAGAACCGGAACATTCGTCGTACATTGGCCAATATAATGACCCGACCAAAAAGCCCAAACTCAACCCAAATGAGTTGCTTTTCCCCCTTTATATTGTCTCTCGAACCGGCCAAAGGTCTGGCTAATTTATAGCTAGGGGAAAAAGGAAAGACTAGGAAAGAAAGAGTCTGCACATCGATACTTTATTCTCTAGCACTATCTGTAGAAGTCCCCATAAGAAGGCCATCAGTACTACTCGGGGGAAGAAGGAGGAGTATCTTAAAAGAGATCTAGGCCCGAACTCTCTTTTAACCGGGTAATTTCTTTACTTGATCGGGAGAGGATCTCTCCGAATTCGATTGGCTTTAATAACTCTCTTTCCTACTCGTCCTCCTCTGCTAGTTATCTCTCAGATTGCCTTTAGTACCAGCCCCTTTACTCCTTTAACTTTCCCTCTGATCCTCGGCTGACTCCGACTATCAGCCTCTTCCTTTGAGATTAACGGGTGCATACGGTGAGTGTAATGATAAGGGAGTCGAGGCTTTGACGACTTAAAAGTAAATTGAAAAGGATACACGTTGGAAGGAAAGTAGAGAGGGCTTGTTAACTGTGAGCTAAGACCATTTTATTAAATAAAATCGATTCCAAGCTCCGAGCTCATTAAAAGTGAAATGTATTTACGGGCATCCTTCCCAACCTCACAAATCTTTTTGGAAGGCGACCTGCACTTTGATTCTCCTCGAGTATCGTATAGCTTTAATTCATGCTGTAGTGAAATACTGTAGTCTCGAAAAGTTCACTATAAATTTGAATGCAATGGAGTAGGGGTTGAGCTTAATTAAAAGCAGATTTATTTATGTATATCTTTCTGATCCGAGATTATAGATTTTTTTTTGCAGAATCCGATTTTAATTCAAAGTTCAAAAGGGATTTCAAAAAGGGCCTATAGCTGAGCTGTATAAATTTACAGATTACCATACTTTAAAATTTAAATGATCCCAGGATGAAATTCTCGCTTCATTTGAGGCAAGCCTGGGTTAATCAAAGCCGGTAAATAAATACTTGTAATTAGCCTAATGGAAAGATTATAACTTCCGCGTGTTGTTTATTCCGGGGTCCATTTAATTAATAATCCCAAAAATAGAATACAAGTTTAATAAGCTCTGAATAAACATAATGACTCAATAATTCCTAGGTTGAAAATGAGCCCTCAGGGCTTGGCGGACATCGATTCGTTGAATTTCCGCCCCCAATCCAGAATTTAAATAAACCTGCAAAGATCCAAATCTCAAGGAGTCAAGATGAGGTCGATCGCCGTTCTTGCAAACGGAAAAATTAAATATTCCAACCACTTTCCCCATAAACTAAAAACTCTGGGGCAGATATACCCTTTAGAGTCGCCTCGCTTTCTCTCTTGAAATGCAAACGACTCTTCCCCGGCTCTAAAAATACATGGACCAGAAGAGGGATCAAGTCACGTTTTCAGAGTTCTATGGCCTAGCTACAGCTCTCGGGACTAGGAAGCTTGGGAGGACTCGGAGAAAGTAGAACGACAACATGTTATGAAAATATATAAGTTTATTTACAGTAAAAAAACTCGCGGAAAATCGATCCTTCAAACTCTATTTACTCTAGCCTCGGAGTAACGAGTCCCTTCACCTTCATAAGTACGATACATGCATAGCTATTACTATTAGTTAACATGTACGCGCGTTTCTAAAAGCCAAGGCCGTAACACCGATTTAAATGTGGCAATTAAACAAATGCGTAAAAATAAATCCCAAGAGTCACATTGTCAAGAGCGAGGCTGCGAGCACGTGTGTATATGCTGAGCTCACAATTTGACCTGACATGAAAGGGCTTACTTAAAACGCAACCTGAACAAATTTGAGGATGGAATTGCACGGGAGGGAGCTTAAGACCTGTACGCTCATTATTTTTCTCACATGAGCGGATCTCGCGGCTTTAAGCGTTATATTATGGCATTTATATATAACCCTCAGAGATTAACCTTTGCCATCAAACGCAAGTTCCAGAGTGAGAAAAGCCCCCAAATGACATATTAAAACTTATCTCTCGGGGGTCCCTCCTCAAGAACTCTTTTAAGCGCCATAAAAATGCGTGAAATTTCATATTTGAGGCATTAAGACCTCAAAGAGCTTGCGAGAGTTGGCAAATTCCAAGATTATAACCATCACAAATGATAGGTCATAACACTAGTAGTTTGCGGATTGTAAAAAGGAGTCGGAGGACATTGTAAAAACAATCTAATTTGCTGGTTCTTAAAGCTAGGTTAAGTATTTTATGCCCGGATGGCATATTTTTGGTGGATTTTGGCTTGGCCTAACCCCAATCTACAATGTCATCATTTGCTGAATTCTAGAGCCAGACTCAAGGCATTAGAGTGTGACCAAGTTTCCCTCAAATGGAAATCTCAATGCAGATGTAATGCTATGTTAATGCTTGTAAGATTCAGAGTCATATAAAGCAGTAATACGGCCATGATGAAAGGGAGCGAGAGAGGATAAAGATTCGGAATCTTTGCTGGGAAATGCGAAAATGTCATAAATTCCAACCAAGCGGTGCTATTACACTCTAGGGACCCGCCAGTCCTCCCCTCTGCGAACAGTTAAAACCGGGAGATTCCAAGACTGCCAATGGCAAGTCCTATTGTGTGGAGGCGCCAAGCTAAAGATCCGAGTAAAAAGATTTGGGGTGAGCCACGACTGGCTTCAAGGCGGCGAAAAATGAGTGAAAGTCGAGATTTCAAAGAATCCGATGTATTCTTCTTGGACGGCCGCATATCGTAGGAAAAGAAGAAAAGGAAATGGCAAAATAACTTTCTCCCAACGCGCGGGAGACTTAATAGGAAGCCAGAGCAGATTCGCTTTATATGTAAACAAACCCACCCTATGAATTTTAAACTTTTTCAAGGAACCAGACTGGTACTCCGCAAGGCACAAGGTTAGGACCAGCGATTTTTTAAAAGGGGTTTTCCTAAGCTAAATAATTTAGAGAAAGACCTGTGCATTTCCCGAATTTTTTTCGTATCCGTATATCCCTCAAAGGGTTTCATCACCTATCCTAAGTGTCCTTTTGCATTCATTATTTATTTTCCTATTTGAGAACTCTACTCATAAATTTATCCTGGCCCGAGAAATGAAATCAAATAAGAAAAAAGACGCCCTTTGCAAAGCGGCCCGGTACAAATAATCACAAATTTAAGAATTCCCCGAAATATACCATAAATAATTCATCGCGGGGGAGTTCATCGGAGCGAGACTCCCGAAGCCGATGTAAACATACGCTAAAATATCAATTTAGAATATTAATACGGGGATCCGATACAATGGACTCCGTTACGAATCAATAGAGTATCTGTACTGGGAATTTGCCAAATCGAGAGCAGCATTGTGGGACTACAATAACTTTATTGGAAGGGATTACATTCGTAATCACGAGCAATAATAAATTAGTTCAGAGAATGACATTGTCAGAGTCTGCTTTTTCAAAGAAAAATCACAATAATCTATTGACATTTATGTCCTCCATTCAACCCCGAAACTAATCAGATAATATAACTTCGGGAGAATCACCAAGTTAAAGACTTTCGAGCTTGAGTGATTGAACGAATTGGATATGTTCCAAACATTGGGGTACAATTTGCAAAGAAAAAGTTATATTTCTCAATATCGTAATATGAAATGAACCCAGTAGGAGTCCCCGTATTTACCATCATTTCTTCGAACAGTTGCGATCAAATGTCAATCAGCACAGCTCCTATTTATCCAAAGGTGCTCTTTTTAACCCAATTCTTCCGTATTTCATTTCAATTATTTCCCCCATTGAATTTTCAAGCTCAATCTCGAACAATAAAAAGAGTCTACCTCCTTTGGCTCCTCCCAGGAGAAAAACAATCTCGTACTTGAACTTTTCTTCTCTCCCGAGGACACCCTTTTAACTCGAGAGTTGGAGACATTTTTCAAAAAATCTCATTATTCCGATTCCCTCAAACCCTCCTCCAGCCCATCTTGACTCTCTTCTTATTCTCAGCTCCCCCATAATAATTTATAATGCACTCTTAAGAAAACTAAATTGCTTTTTTCACCCCTAAAAACCCCTTTAGTAATTCAGATTCAGATATACATAACTAATGGCGGAGGAGGATGAGGGCGAGAGTACTACAAACTTTGGGGTTAGTCACTGTTGGTGGCAATGGCAAACTTTTGAATTTTGAGGGGAATCTCGCATTCAAGGAGCAATTTACTGCATTTGGGGGAAATGGGAAATGCAACCAAAATTGCAATTGGCTCTAAAAAATGAACGCCTTTTTTACTACATCTCCTTATGCAAGTAATTACATTAATCTAAGAATCTCTGGAGAGCTCACAAATTGAACTTTTTACAAGGCTGAGGATTTTACATGATTTTAAAATCCCTCAACCTCTCAGAGTGAGAAACTCAAAGTGTTTAACCCTACACAAATTGAGCAAAAACTTTGATTAGAATTGAGTAAATTTACAAAATGCATTCAGTTTCACATTACACGGACCGTGACCTCAATTCCCTCGAGGAAAAAGGGGATATCTCCGTCGACTAATCTGCCGAGTAAATAATAATGACAATGCTTGATCTCTACCTCTCTTTGGGAAGCCCTTAAAGATTAATATAAAGAAGGTGAACTGGGGGGATTCAGTTCTGGCTGAGCTTAACTCTTTCTGGAGCACCAATCTAGTTAATCCAACTCTATTATAACCCACTCTTCATTATCATCTCTCTCGACTTCCTTTCATCACTAGCTCGTAAGACCTAGTATTTTTATAATAGAAAGCTCCTCGAGAGCTCCAGGAAATTAGTTAGGTGATCTTCGGAAGTGAATGGGAAGGGACTCTCCCATGGCCTGGTTCCTGGGTTGAAAATCCACCTCTGCTCTAAAGCCGAGCCGAGGAGATTATAAG
>JAAZTK010000670.1:0-18343 GCA_036507255.1 Megalothorax incertus
ATAAATAATATAAAAAAAGTCAGCAAATGATTATTTTCAAAAGAGAACGGGCTTTCTACACGGTTTACCCGTTTTATTAGTCATTTAAATAGATTTTAAAAATTGTGGATTTTAGATTCTAAGATTTTTATAGAATTTTTAAAATTCTAGGCTCAGATTTGAAAAAATGGAGCGAGCCGAAGGTGAGGTCAACGAGGGTCAAGCGGTGGAAGGACAAGAGGCCGAGGTATTAAAATAATTTCCAAAATCGTTTGGATTTTAAAATTCTGGAGCTGGAATTTGAAATGATTTTTTCCTCCAGATATCTGAGGAGGATTCCACGGAACAATCTGATGATATTAATCCTTTTCTCGTCGAAACCGTAAGATTTAATTTGATGTCAAAATCCTTACAGGCATTTAAAACAATTATTTTTCAAAGATTCTTCGAAAGCTGTTAAAGAAGGTGGACACGGCGGTTCAACTCAAGGATCTCCGCAAAATGTGTGTGCTTTGGGACAATGTGAACATTGAAGAACTGGAGGAGAGAGCATTCAAAGTAATTTAATTGCAATACTTGAGCATTTTTATTTTAAAATCTAAAAAAATACAATTTAACAGGGGAAGCTCAAAGCAATAGATTTCCAATGGACAGATCGGTTTACCACCAAAGAGGAAGCTGAGAAAGAATTGGTTCAATTTATGAAGGACACTCGATCAATTACTCGACTTTTCCGCTCCTTCAAATTCAATATCCCCGAATCTCTAAAGATTCTTCAGCCTCATAACTCGGATTTTTTCTCGGATTATCACATATATGGAGTGGAATTGCTCTTGCCTAACCAAACGGATTTCAATCAATTCCAAGCTGGAGCCAAATATATTCTAAGCTTGATTGGGCCCAATTTAAAGGAAATCAAAATACGTCAACCTAATGAATATGGTCTTAAATTTTTTGGATCCAAATCCCTGAATTGGCCTAAACCTGAGCAGGAGCTAGTTCTCTCCAAATTGGACAGGCTTGTCATTGAAAAAAATGAATGGTGGGTTGGATGGTGGACTGAAGAGCTTACTGAATTCTTCAAATCAATTCTCGGTAATTTATCTTTTATTCAAGATCATTTAAATTATTATTAATAATTTAAATTCAATGAAAAAGGTACTGGAAATGTCCACATCACTTCTCTGAAGCTTGCCTCTCTTCCTGGAGCTGATATTGGCTCATTTCCAGGCTTAGATCCAACTCGAATGACTCGTCTAGATATCGGAGGAGGAATAATTGGAGGACTTAAAGGAACTAGTTTTGCTCTTAAGTAATTTTAAAAAATCTTTTTCAAAAAATGAAAATAAATAAATATATTATCAATTTTTGGGTCAGGTTTACAACAGGGCTGATTACTTTGGTGGAAAAGGGAATGAGGCTACTGGATTTTGGGTTCAAAATAAGCTCCCGAAATGCTGATACATCTACTTCTTTAGCTCAAAACTTTCCTCGTTTTTGCTCCAATATGACGCACTTTTTTGCAACTCAATCCTCAACTTTGACGACCCTTGATTTGCAATTGGGATTTATCTGCATTTGGCCCGGGTCAGAGGATGAAATTGAAGCTGATGTTGCTACATATGGCAAGATCCAGCTACCTGTTTTCGAAGCACTCCACACCCTCTCTTTTCACAACCGCCTTGTAATGGGGATTGCAAATCAGGCACGTGTATTTTCATCAATTGAAGCCTCACACTCACTTCCACTCCACTTCCCCTCTCTGGTCAACGTGAAATTTCTTGATGAGTACTCAATGAGAGTTCTTTGTGCTAATCCTGAACTCGCTGAACTGGCTCAAAATTCAAGATATCATTTCAAAAGCCTAGATTTAACGAGCATAAATAATTACCATCGACTTTGGAATTTGCAATATATGGCTCTAATCGAATCTGTGAAAAAATTAGAGGTATATGCAAAGCTCATCCAGGATGTGGAAATCCCCTGGATTGATTCCCTTTGTGATCTGCACATTATTGATGTCTACGCGCCCCTCAAATTAGCTCATCTCAAGAGTATGGGTTTTCATAATACTTTGAAAAGGTTTTAAACTCAAATTTAATCTCTATTTTTAATTTAGATCTTAAGACGCTGACTATTAAGGAAACTGCACTAAGGATTTTGTTAGATCCGAGAGAAGAGATTGTGGGGGATTCGGATTCTGGAGAAAGCTCGGAATTCAATTCGGATTCGGTGTTTTATGTGTATGACCGGGACGTAGAAGAAAGAGTCTCTATTTATCTAAGTCAGTTTATTGAGGCCAAATTACTCAATTTGTCTTGTATTAAGTTCAATAACCTTGAAGTAAGAAATTCTAAAAATTATACAAATATATAATTTTTTTGTACTAATTTGGTACTCCATGTTTTAATTGTATTTCTAATCTCACTTAAAGATAAAGCAGATAAATGAGGAGGGGATCAAAGAGGATTTCAAGCGATATTTCCCATTTCCTGTCCAGTTTGGAGTCATAAAATATTATCATGAATAAGAGTCCAATTCTACATTTTTGTGCTACTTAAAAATTATTTCTTTGAAGCAATACTTAATCATTATTTCATAATTCAATTTCAATTATTTTCCATTAAATTATTAAATAAATTTGTATCAATTGTAATGATTGATTAAATTGGCTGATATATCTATACTATACTCGAATAATATTAGGTAATAAGTTAACTAAAATAATTATTTCATATATTGTAGTATTAGTGGTAATACTACCATCGATATAAGTATGCACTTATCTAAGGAATTATACAAAATTTAATCCTAATTGCAACGGATGCGGATTACATAGTATTGTATATAGGATTTTATTAAAGTACGTGTATAATATTTCAATCAAATATGAGCAATTTCAAATTGTTTACATTATACCCTCGATTTACCTATAAACTTCTAAATTTGATATAACAATTAATAATTAATAAGTATGATATTATATAGCTGGTCCGTAGGGAGGATTAGATCATTAGAGTAAATTAAATATAATATTATATATCCTCATTAAAATTTGAACTTATCCTTAGCTTTGCAAATTCTCAGGATCTTATACTTATACTTTAAAGTACTAATAAATAATAATATCAGTATTGTAGTAAAAATTATTGATAAATTATAATATTATATCATGTTCATCATAGGTATAACTTATATATATATATGATTATTGATTATGTACCTACTAGTATCAGTAGGTATCATTTCCTGAGAATCCCTTAATATAAAAATTGTCAATTTGATACTTAAGACTCGATTTATTTGCATTTTTAATACTTTTGAGTTTTGATAGCATAATTGGTATAATAAAGTAGTATAATCAAATTAAAATATTAAAACTCGTTAAATAAATTCTTGTAAAAGCGTAGACCCTCCACACTCTCATCCCTGCAAGTCTTTCCATGTGTCTCTGTGAGGAGTAGAGAATGTTTAGCGAGGAGTACAGGGATTTCACAAGCTCTAGCATATTCCTCAGCAGTGAATGAAGTATGTTTTTCAAGCTAGAGATCGAGAATATAAAAATTAAGAATATCCAAGTAAATTGTAGATGAATATTTACGAGAGATAGGGCGGTAACAATGCAGAGTTCATCAGAAAAGTTGACATGTTGAAGCACTTGGACATCCTGGCCAATGAGGATGAGCTTGAGTGGAAGATTGAGGCGTTCCATTGTGGCACAAGCAGATACAAGGTCCTCGGGAGATAAAAGTTCCATTCCTCGAGCTCGATTCACCCTGCAATAGGCTTCTACGAGGCTCATAAGCCCTCCAGCCTCATTTACTGACCCCTCGAGCAGCTTACAAACTTCTCCAGCGAGACTTTCAAAGTATTTGACCCCAGAACCGAACTTTGCTTTTGTTACAGGGTCTTTAATCCCAAGGGAGAGGAGGTGTGTACGAAATAAGACAGTCTCATCATCGGTAAGAGTTCCCTGTTTATCCTATAAGCATTTTCTAATGAATTAAAACCGATTAAAATAAGAAAGAAATTACCCTAATCTTTTTAGAGATGGCCTGAGAGAGTGAGACCATTGGTTTGGCCATTTCAATGAGGGAATTAATATCCTGGAAAGCTTGTGAAATATTTTGATGCGTTTCCCTTGATTCTTGTGCCATTTGTCGCTCAATCCCGAGGATTCCTGCCCGATATTTCCCAGAGGTGCCTGGAAGGAGTGCCATTGTCCATTGTTTATCATTTAAAGCTTTTGAAAGCCCAGTGTAAAATTCCTCCATTCCTCCATCCGTGAAACTTAGCTTGAAATACAGGTTTTTCGTTGGAAGGAAAGGAGAGTGGATCCTAGAAATTTAATTAAATTAATTTTGAGGTGTATTTTAATAAAATTAAGGGGCCTTTACGAGCTCATGTCAGCCTTTTGAACGTGAACAATAATTTTTGGAGATGATTTTTGAAAGAGTCCTTTTGAGGAACCAGCCTCCCTCTCGGTGAGGACAATGTGCTTAAGCTCGAGGGCTGTTGTGAGACCAGGGGATGACCAAATGAGACGATGTGAAGTCAACTGGAGGACACCGAGGTCATCTCGCATCTGACAATTTAAAAAATGATTCGATTGTCAAATGTCAATATTTATTAAATATAAATGCATGTATTACCTTATATCTCTCGTCTCCGTCGTACAAACGGACTCCCTTTTGCTGGGCCAACTTGCCCTCCGTGGGGAGAAGGGTCTCCCGACTGTATTGAAACATGTCCATGACCTTGATGACCTTTTTATCGGACACAAAATTGGATTTTGAAAGTATTTTTAAAATTTCGGTTCGAGCCAATTTTGGGCAGATTTTAGGCTTTCACCATTGAATTTGGCTAGGATTTTTTCGGCTGCAAAAATTCTTGAATTTTTTGATTTTTCAAAAATGTGTTGACCTTTTTTGGTGTATTTGACCTCTGGACAACTCTGGAGAATCCCCTGAAAAGTGACGAGTCGTACGCTGCGTGAAATCCAGTAAAAAAAGGGTAATTTCGTAATTTTTACATGTTTTGCAAAGATTGCAATTTTTTCAGAATTTAATTGATTTTTTAATAGATTTTTAATTGCAATTTGCAGGATCAAAGGGCAGTCAAAATGGATGAGGAATTGAACGCGGATTCTCCAAGTTCTTCTAACAATAATCTGGACTATTTGTCTCAAGCAATGGCGAGGCAGCAACAGCCGATTCCTCAATCAAAATATCAGCAATTGTTGGCCATTCTTGAGGAGATGGGCAAAGATATACGTGGAGGTTCGTTACATACCTTCATTCTTAATTACCTAATTAATTTTATTTCTAAAATCCTCCAGCTTATGCCGGAAGTAAAACCAGCTCTGAGAGATTGAAGAGAGGTAAAGAAATACTTTTAATTTATTTTTAATTGAAGTTTGCCGTAATAAACGCAATTAATTATCTTTAAATTAATTTCATTCAAACAGGGATTGTCCATGCTCGTATATTAGTGAGGGAATGCCTTGCAGAAACAGAACGTGCAGCTCGTCAATAACCTAACTTTTGAATTATGTGCAAATTAAATTATAACTCGAAGAATACACTCAAGATTTCATTTTCCACCCCTCAAACTCTATAATTTCACGAAAAAGTGCTTTATTTTCATTGTAAAAACATTTATTAAGTTCAAGGATTGTACATTTTGTAAAAACAGTGGAAAAAGGGATTAAATAAGGATTTAAACATGTACAAATCACTTTGTGTCCGTCAATTTCCTCTCAAATTGGATTGTGTGGCCTGGAACACATATTTAAACTTGATTGCCCTCGGTGGCTACCAATTAGACGAGGCTACCACGTCCAGGGATGGCAGTGTGTATTTTATACGACCAATCTCCCTCAATTCTTTCCAAGAAATTCAAATTCTTACCCAAATTCCAACTCCAGGCGTGTTAGATTTAAAATGGGGACCTCAAGAGTACTCCAACAGACTTCTAGTAGCCACTGCCACCTCCATACTCCTCCTTGAAGTCACTCTGACCGAAGATCGAGTGGAAGTTGAGACCCTCTGCGACTACCCCCTTGAAAAAGGGACCATGTCAGTTTATACCGAATGGATTGGACTGAATAGAATAGCATGGAGTGATACTGAAGGGTTTTTAAGTCTGGCCAACCTGAGTGAAGAGCCTGGAAAGGGAATTACACTGAATGAAGTGACCCAGGTCAAATGTCACGACTTTTCCCTATGGGTTTTCCATTGGGATGGGAAGAATAATATAATTTACACGGGTGGAGATGATGGTAAGCTACGAGGTTTCTTTCTGGATCAATTCCAGGACAAGTCACAGCACATGGTGGTTCGATTTGATGTCGGAGTGACCTCGATCAAGTCTCACGAGGATGGAGGACTCGTAGGGGTTGGAAGCTATGATGAAAAGTTAAGAATTTACAAATTGAATCCAGGATCAAAGGTTAAACTGATCCCACAGCTAGAAATCCCGTTTGGGGGAGGCGTCTGGAGGATGACATGGCTTTCTTCATGGTCTGAGAATCATCTCTACATAGCTGCAGCATGCTCCAAAGAAGGGACTCACATTGTAAAGATTAACAAGGAGGATTGGAGTTGGGGGAAGGTTGCCACCAACTCGGATTTTAAAGGGAACCTCGCATATGGTCTGGACATTTATCAGGATGATCCAGAGAGGATTGTAGTGGCATCCTGTTATTTTGAAAATAAAACATTTCAATTTTGGGAGGTCAAAAAATCCGTTAATTAAATTTTATTTTATTGTTTTTCGTTGTAAATAATTAAATTATTATTTAATTGTAATTACTAATTAGTATCCCGACGAATAATTTCGTAACAATTGGGTACCCAAATGGTACTGGGAGCTCTCGCGTCGGCACCCTTATCTCAACCGGACAAAGTTTGTTACCCTTCTCCCAGCATCAAGCGGGTGCTGTTTTGATGCTTGCCATTTTGGTATCAAAATGGCATCAAAACGGCATCAAACCGGTACCAAATTGGTATCGGCATATTCCATAAAAAAGTGACTCTTGTTAATTATTTTGTTTTTGGATTTTTTTTGTATTTCTACCTAATTAGGCCTATTAGCAATTACTTATATTAATGTAATTAGGCCTAAAATGTGGATTTTTTGATTTCATTTCATTATTTTAGGTATATGAGACTCGTGTAAAATTTTACATTTTCAATTAATTACATTTGTGTCTAGAACTGTTATTACCTTTCCAAACACGGAATTCATTTAAAATTCATTGTAAATTTTTATGGCCTTTAATTGACTGGTCAATTATACTTTTAAATTGTGACCAACAATAATATTAACCAAGTTTTGCATTAGAATTGTCTTAATTCTTAATTAATTTAATATACAATTAGCTAATTAAACATGTCATGTTAAAGCATACGTTTGAGGGAGCTGGATAACCAATACCTAATCGTTGGCTATTTGATACCCAAGTCCAGGTTCCAAATTTACAGCGCCCATATGGTATCCATCAAGTACCAAAAGCCGGCATAACGACTTGCCTTAACGAATTCGGTACCGGCTTGTTATTAACCCAAAACAAAATGTTACGAATTATTCGTCGGGATATAATGTAATCTAGCATTTGTAAGGGTTTTTTACGAATAATTGATGGAATAAATCAAAGATATTTCAAGAAATAATTGAATTATGTATTTCTTTGCATTGCATTTAATCAGGCAGGGTTTTGTGTAGGCCAGATTATGAGATTCATAAGAGCAAGCTACGTTTATAGCTTGTAATATTTTAATCCCAATGTAATTCCATTGAAAAAGGGTTAGAATTATACAATACTTGGCTTTGTATCGTAGTATTAACCCCTTAGTAGGTAGTAGGTACATTTTGAATAATATATCGTACATAGCTCATCTGTATGCCAGTAGGACTACCTTCCGACTACCGACTTCTAGGACCGTAGGTATTGTAATTCATTTCCTCCTTGCTTCCCCCTTGGCCAAGGATTGGTTATTTCAAGCTCACGCCACTGAAAGTGCCCCTTAGACCCTTATCATTCCAACTTACAAGTAGTACCTACCCTATATTCCATCACAATATAATCCTAGAACATACGAAATAACAAGTGGAGCTTGTTATTTCGTCACTGCATAAGTGCATAAGTTGTTTATGTACAAGATGTAATCTGTATTGATAAATATTTAAAAATGAACGAGAGGGAAATTGAGATTCGAGACCTTGAAATCCCAAGCCTAAAGAACACGGATAACCTCATATCTTCTTGATTAATTTATACTCCTTGATCTCTGATAAGTATATATTATCCTGACCTGCACTGACCTCCAAATCATTTCAAGTGCATCAGAATTAGTTATTATCTCCCAAGGAGGAATCCCCCAATTCCCAATACCCAAAGATTTACGAGTCAAAAGTGCATTCCAAGATTTGAGATCCTTCTTAGCTTAGGTGGATTTCCTCAAAAGTCAAAAGTAGTTGCCCTCAAACGGCCGAGTTGCGGTTACGTAATTCATATCAAGAGTGGTTATCCCTGTACATCTACAAAATATACAATTCCTCATATCATCGCATATATCCTATAGGTATTGTACTATTGAAGGTGCAGTCCTTGTTCTCCCCTACAGAATGTACCTACTCAAAAAAATACAAAACTTGGCTCAGGATCAGTTCACAAATGTAACCCAACCTCACAACATTAGCTCAAAGGAATACCCATTTAAATATTAAATAGTACACGTAAAATATAAGCTATGAGTGAATAAACTTGTATTGGGGGATAACCTGAGCTCAAATACCCAATAAAAACCCTATATATCGCCGTGTAAACAAAATCTAGATTATTTAACACCGTCCCATTACAAATTCACAACTTTATATTCATTTATTCGAGATTTATCACTGCTCCTTCCCTTGATTAAGGTCAAATTCATTGACATTTGTTCATAGGTGAGTTTTTCCATTGAATATTATACCGAAATTCGGTTAAATAATCATATTTCCGTTGAAATCTAAACTCTAAAGTGGAATTCTTTCTTCAACAGGTGGAATTTTGGAGTAAATCCTGGCGGGGAAATAATGGGAGCGGGCGGAGCGGAGGAGTGTCGTGAGGATAGGGGTCTAAAGGGGTCATCAGAGTCAGAGGAGTCCCTCTACACCCCTTGCGACCACGAAGATCAGATTTACCATGAATGTAATGGAGTAAATGAGCTTCCTGAGCCCTCCTCCAACGGAAATGTCTCCAAATTCGAGTAAAATTGCATTTAATTTCGGGAATTTTAAAGTTTT
This sequence comes from Megalothorax incertus, assembly GCA_036507255.1. Taxonomy (NCBI): domain Eukaryota; kingdom Metazoa; phylum Arthropoda; class Collembola; order Neelipleona; family Neelidae; genus Megalothorax; species Megalothorax incertus. The sequence goes on from JAAZTK010000670.1 coordinate 9,268, forward strand.
TTAATGCATTTTTCGTTTTAATTTGAAGGTGTCAAAGGTCAAAGGGGAAAAAGGTCCTCGGAGTTGAATTTGCACCTGTAAAAATCCCTCTGGAGCGTCGGTTGCAGACCTTTGCGGTCCTTCAATGGCTTCTAACATTTTTCTTGATGGGCCCTTCCTTCCTCCTCCTATTTATTTATATTGTGGTGGCTACCCCACTGTGGCCAATCCCTCTCCTCTATGTTTTATGGTACTTTTGGGACAAGGATTCTCCCTCAAGAGGCGGAAACTCGTAAGAAAACTCACGATTTTGGATTTGGTGTATTTATTTTTAATTAATCATTGATCTCAGGTCAACTTGGGTGAGGAACTGGGCTTTATGGAGGCATTATGTCAACTATTTCCCTATAAAGCTTGTAAAAACTGTTGACCTTGACCCTTCGAAGAATTATCTATTTTGTTCCCACCCTCATGGAGTCCTATGTTCCGGTAAATCTACTAAAAATTAAATCTTGACAGTAAAAATTGATAAATCCTTTCCAGGAGCATTTGGAAACTTTGCCACGGAGGGTACTCAAGTGTCCAAAGTCTTTCCAGGGTTGACTACTCATCTCATGACATTTGACCTTCAATTCTCCCCCTTCGTACCACTATACCGAGATTATATACAAAGGTCTGGAACCGTTTCCGCTTCGAAAGAATCTCTCAATCATCTTCTTGGGTTCCCTGGGGGTGGCAAAGCCCCTGTCCTAGTGGTAGGTGGAGCCCCTGAGAGTTTGGACACTCATCCAGGTACTTATAAGCTCCACCTTAAGGACCGAAAGGGATTTATCAAGGTCGCCCTTCGTCACGGGTATGCTTTTGAATATTTTCTAGGCTTGATTTTAATATTTAAACAATTCCAGAGCCCCTTTGGTTCCAGTTTTTTCTTTTGGGGAGACTTCCATCTATGATCAGGTGTCCAACCCTGAGGGATCCCTTATCCGAAGGGTCCAGAACTGGATTCAAAGGCGGATAAACCTAGCTCCTGTCATCATGCTTGGGAGAGGCGTTTTTCAATATAGTTTTGGAATATTGCCACACCGGAAACCAATCACCACAGTCGTTGGGGCACCTCTAGAACTACCAAAAATTACAAATCCAACCAAGGAGGAGGTCAATCATTGGCATGGTCAATATGTGAAAGCCCTTGAGGACTTATTCCTCAAACACCGAAACAAATATAAATCCCCTAATGTCCATCTTACAATCATTTGAGACTGACCGATCATTTTAATTTATTCTAAAATCTTTAATAAATTGATTAAAAATTTTTAATGCAAAATACAAACAAATTAGAACAAAAATTAATATAAAAATGTATTTCTAGATCTAAATATTATAAGAATAAATTATAAAACTATATGCAAACATAATACAGTATACGATAGCGTGTTTTTATGCGATTTCTCACTTTCTGCCTACCCGCGTGCGCTAAATTTGACAAATTCAGGACTCAAACCACAACATCCCCCCTCGAAGTCAGTTGTAAAAAGTGGGATATTTCCGAAGTGTGTTCTAATTCAATCCCCACCGAAAAAATTACGATTGAGACTCCTGAGGCGTTAGCATTAATCCAAATCCAAAGTTCAAATACCAAAATCTTTCAAAAATCTCGAATTTCCAGCTTTTGCATTTAATATAATTTGGAATTTAAACCTTGCATTTCTTGCAAATCATTCCAAGTACTCAAATACATATTGATGGGAATTTCTTAAGCATCTTCTCTTTGAATCAAAGTCCAAACCGCAAAGGCCATGCCGAATCCTCTATCATTTCTCTTTTGTTGCTTCAAAAAACCTCCTCCTCCTCCGCCTCCTCCAACCGAGGTACCGTAAATTTCATTTACTAGAGACATATCGTCTAGAATTCTTTAAAAATATTTTTAAATGCCAGGGGAGTCTCCGCAAAGTATCGATGATTAGATTGTTAGTAGATTTGTGTAGATTTGGCCATTCCTAGGTTGAGTTAATGGGATTAAGGGTGCTGTAAGGAGAACAAGTTGTTTATGAGCGGGGGAAAAACGCGAGAAACTCATTCCTGACCTCATTCTTACACATTTCACAGGTCCACAGGGTATATAATATCAAATACTAGTATGTATTGTGTGATATGCGTATGAATTTAGGATTAGTAGGATATTTTGTAGCATATTGAAGAGGGAAAGTGTTGTAATTTCTGGAAATGTGATTTAATTTGTATTTAATGGTATATAGGAGAATGGAGAGGCTGCGAGCCAGATCAAAATCGGAGTTTTTAGAAAAGTTTTGAGATTCCTCGTAAGTTGACATTCAAAACTTTACAATTCAAATGACCTTGCTGCAATAAAACATAAAGATTAGAAGATTATGTTTCATTTGGGACTACATTTGGTTATTTTTTATTAAGACTTTAAGGGGGAGCCGAGCACCTCGAGCCAGATGGAAAAAGGTCAACAAAGTCGTGGCCCTATCCAATTGGGTCTACGGAAAGGTCCGTTCCTTTTTCCAGGCCCTTTTTCCAACAAAATGCTGGAATTTTTAATAATATTAAATATTTGCAGAAAGATCTCAAGGGGAAAGAAGCCCTTAACAAATGGAGGAACATTAATAAACAGGTTATTGGTGCTGCGAGCTGGCGGATTCGTCTAACTAGGGCCATCAAAGCAAAGGCAGCACGCCGAAAGTGAGCCCTCATTTAATTCAAGAATTCAAAAGAATTTTAAATAATTTGTGAAGGTGGACTGGGGCTAAAACTTCGGTGGCAATCACTACCAGGTGGAAGACGTCGATGCCAACCAAATTAAAATTAAGAGCTAATCTTGCCAGGTTAGGCATTTGAATTTGAAATCCAAAAACATTGAGGTAATTATTTTTGTTAGATGGAAGCGAGCGAATGAAACAATCATATCCACACGCAAATGGAGGATAGGTCTTCCGGATTTCATAAAAAAACGGGCAGCAGCTTCAAAATGGAATCGTTTAAATAATAAAGTGAAGGCAGCGGAATCCCTGGGTATTGACGTCAAAAAGCTGGTAAGGATTTTTAAGATGGGGGTTGGAGTTTTAATTAAATTTTTGAACCCACAGATGAAAGAAAAGAATAAAAAGACGATATTCTCTCGTTGGAGGAAGATGTACCTGAAATTTAAATTAAAGTTTAAAGTAAGTTATTTTGAATTATTTTTTAAAAAATCTATGTAATATTTTTTGGTAATTAGAGGGATCCTGAAAAGCGAAAGAAAGCGAAGAAACAATGGAAAAAGTCTGGTAGTCTTCTCAAGTTCCTTGTAAAGGTGTTAACTAACTTCATTTGAACTTCACTTCACTTGACTTCTTAAAATTAACATTTGTAAATTCCTTTTCATAGCCCAAGGTTAAACCAATGAGCCAAGAAGACAAGAATCGGTTCAGAATGGTAAGAATCTTTTTTGCGTTTATTCAAAAAATTATTTGGATTTTTATAGGAGCGCGAGAAGCGCGAAAAAGCGGCGGCAGAGGTCCCCACTGTTTCAAATGTATTCGCATTTGCCGTCGCACAAGCGCTATCTGACGAGGTGCAGGAACCTCACCGAGATGACATCAGCAACAATATGGGGACAGCTATGAGGGTTGCCAGCGCTGTAGCGCGGATTAAAAATCGAACGCGGTCGCATCGCCTTCAAGCAATTGGTGAAGATGAGGCATTAGAAGAGATTGACGAGTCTGGGGACCAGAATCCAGTCCAGGTTGACGACCCAGGCATCGGCGTTTCAAGGACCTCCTCGCGAAGGGGCTCCATTTTAGGAACAGTTGGATCCGGTCTCAAAAAATCATTTTCACGAAGTGGTTCAAAGGCAAATCTGATGTCACAATCACCGGATTTGACCGGAGAGACCCTTTCACGGCCGCCATCACGAGGAGAAGCTTCGTCTCCAGCCCCATCAATTGGAAAACTTTCCCGTTCGCAATCACGCATGTCCATTGGTCAACCCGAATCGCGTCCAGATTCAAGATCCGAACAGATTGAGTCACAACGCAGGGAGTCTGATATGAGTTCTGTAGACGAAATTGCTCGAATGAAGTCAAGAATGACGGCCAAATTGTCGCGTAAACCAAGCACGGCAGAAATTGATTCCGTCAATCGTGTACTTGGAAGACTTTCACGGCGGGAAAGTGAAGCGGTTGGGCCTGACGAAGATGTGGATCAAGTAGCAAAAGCCCTATCAAGGTTGGCATCGCGGAAGCAAAGTTCCGCTTACCCTGATGATCCGGATGATCATGTAGCCAGAGCCCTCTCACGCTTACAAAGTTCTGTACATGGACATGATGGAGTAGATCTCGCGAGTGAATTGGCAAAGTCGCTAAAAAGTAAAGGACGTCAAGGTACATTGAGCAAGGAAGAGATGTCAGCGCTCACAGAAGCCATTGCGGGTGAGTTGGGGAAAAAGGATGACAACGCCACGGCCAAAATTGACCAATTGCGGGCAGATAGCCGAAGAGGGTTGGCTTCTCGCGCAGAATCCGAAAAACAACTTGGGGAGCTGCGTGGTGAAGTAAGGCAAGTTTTAAAAATGATTCGAGAAGCGGATGAAATTAAAAAGAAATCAAAAAAAGAATGGGATAAATTAATGCCCATCTACCGGAAAGCCTGGGAGTCGACAGAAGTCCCAACATGTGTCCTTGACCTAATGAAAGCCGTCCGTTACAACCCTCCAAAAACTGTCCTCCTCCTCCTTGAAGCCATCTGTGTCCTTAAAGGGATCCAACCGGATGTGACACATCGCGGCCTTAGAAAAGAAGTTCTTGAGGTCGACTACCGCCCTGCCGTTCAAAAACTCCTGGTAGCCAACCTCTCGGATGAACTCTACGACCTCCGTAACTCGGATCAGATATCTCTGGTTAATATTGTCGAATTCCAGGTAATTTTTAGAAATAAAGCCGAAAGCATTTGACCTTTGTGACCTTTTTAGGAACGAATAATGCGGAACCCTGATTTTTCACGTGCCAGAGTCATCCACGCTTTCCCTCCAGCTGGGATTCTGTTCGATTGGCTCCTCCGAATTGGTATCTATTTATATATTGACCTTTTGTGCGGGTCTAATCCACTCTTTCCCTTTCAGAGAGGTATGCCAAAATCTCGCTAGAGGTCGAGGAGGTCAAGAGGATGCGACAATTGGCCAACTCGCTGAGAAAACAAGGAAAAATCACCCTAAAACAGCTGAAATTAGACATTTCTGAACTGGAGGGACTATCTTCATGAGTTATTCAGCTAACCCTAATTGACCATGCTATTTTTTCAATAAAATACCTCAATTTTGAGGTCATATTTTTATTCAAAATCTCATTATTTTAAATTCAAATTATTTTAAATTACTATACTAGTTTCCGATGCTTATTAATCTATTGAAATACAAACAAATAATTGCGTCAGAGCTGCTACTTTGTCTTTGACGCAGCTGTCGAGCTCCTTCCGGTCTTCATTCCAAAGGTTGACCATTTGTTTGGACCTCCTCCCTTTGGTTTAGGCTCAGGTTTTTCTTTAGTCCCAATCTTGACTGGAATTTCTTGCCCAAATGGATGTCCAGTGGGCATTGTCAACTCTACCCTCACCACATAGTTGATGTCAATCAATCTGGAACAAAATATTTTAATTTCGAGACATTCTTCCAATTAATATAATATACTTGCAATGTCCACCCAAGCCAGTCGGCGGTATATTTGGAGGGACCTTGAAATCTGGAACAGTCCAAGTAGCTTTAACACCCTTCTCAATAGGTGGAGCTTCGATGAGGATGGCAGGATGACGGCTCTTTTTCTTCTCCGTATGAATATCCTTATGTTTTATCCTCGCCCTTAGCTCCTCGCCTATATAGTCTGCAAGCTAATTACCAAAAAATGTCAAAAATGTAAATTTTGGCCAGTTTTTTAAGATTTTCAAAACCAGAATTAGGCCACATGCAATCTTCTCTATGCGGCTAGCTCCACCAGAGTTGTCAATCTCAATTGTGACTGGAACATCCTCTCCCATTATGTACGCCTTCAATTACATAAGTCATAGTCCAAGTAAATACTCTCGATTGACAATATATGTACCTGCTTGGGAATATGAGTGGCAAAATTAACATGACCCGTGGCACAAAACCAAAGGCAGAACTGAGTCTCTCGCGAAATGGCTTCACCCGGGATGCTCGCTTGAGGTAGGCTCGCAATAGGAAAGTATGGAATAATTGTAAAGTACAATTCATGGCTAGAAAATCAATATAATTAATATTAAGCATGTCCAACATGATCTTTTAATTGGTTTATGTACCTTGTGGTTGGCAAATGCACAGGATGAGTGGCCTGGAATGATATTTTACTATATTTAAAGGGTTTAAATGTCACGAAGGGCTTACCCCTTTAAGCTCAGCATGGATTTTGTATTTTACATATCCGTGAGGGCCCTCAAAACTGGCTGGGAGCTTTTTAGGGAGCGGAAATTTGTACTTGTAGGAGCTCGTGCCTGGAGCAATGTTTTTCTTACGGCTATCCGGCTTTAAAAAAATTGAAAAAAGCTATCAGATCGAACCGGAAGCCATGGGCTTGTCGCTTACCCCAGGCTTGGAGCCAAGAATGAATTTCTCATAGTCAAAATAGGGCCTTTTTCCTGAGAACTTTGTCTTTCCATTCTTTCCGGTAAACCTGGACCAATAAATGAAGGTCAATGGTCTTAGAATATTACAAAAAAATACCCGGTGTGGGCTTCTCCGAAAAAATGGCAGCTAATCCCTTAATTAATTCATTAATTAATTAATTAATCATACTAGGGCATTGCACGCAGTGACAATACCATTACAAATGATGTTTTCCGTTCCAGCCCACGTGAGGACAACAATTCCAGTCATTGTTTCACCTGGCGTGTAGACCATTGATGCCCTGGTTGGTCTTACCTCCATCGCAAGACCTCCATGTTCTGGACCTTTGATCTGTGGCATGGTTCATTTAAAGGTATCGGCTCAAAGGTAGTCCAAATTCCAGAATAATTGCTTTTTTGTGCGAGAAATTGATATCTTTTTTTTGCCCATTGTATTTCAATGGAGATAAATTAGTAATTACGCTCATCTCCTCTTTTTTTGCTAATTTCCGCATTTGGTGGCTCGCTGCTGGTCACACCCGCCGTTGACAATAAAAAATGTATTATTTTTTGTTCATTTAACCCTATCTTTCTCTACCTATATGATATTCAACCTCCTTATTATGCGAGTGTGTGGGCAGGCATAAATTTGGGCAGATCTAATAAGGCATGGATGAAGCCAAGGCCATTCTTTCACCATTCCACTTTTATTTCAATACTTTTTGACTTGTATTTGAAATTGAATGTGAAATCAGTTGGAAATAAATTGATCCTGGACCCTTGAAGGCATCGTAGTAGCCACAATGGTGGAATTGTCAGCGACAATCGCATTTGCTCCACAGCGCCTAGCCTCTAAAAAGGGTATTGTGAATTTTACTATACTCGTAAGTCTTTAAATACAATATTTAATTCATTCAAGACTTGATGGCTATATTTTGAAGACCCTTGGACTTGGAGCAATTATCCTTGAAGGGATATATTACGGGAATTACAAATGGAAGGGGGATGAGGTCGAGGCGGGTCGTTTCCGGAATTTCGCTCAATTCGGAGGTAGGAAGAAATTTAAGATTTTTTATTTAATTCGATTAATTAAATGAAATTTTTTTAAAGTTGTCGACGCACATCATCTAACTGGATACAATTTGTAATTGATTTTTATTAGAATTAGTAAATTTAATTAATAAAACTTGAATTAATCTAAAAGGTACATGCCAAATCAAGCTTATATGGCCTTTATTTGCACCGTGTTCATCATCTCATTCATCCAGGCTTTTGCCCATCTTTTTGTACTCGAATTCTGCCCAAAAAATGAGAATGAATGGAACAAAATTAATAGATGGCTTCACCGGATGAACGCCACCCTCCTCGCCATTGGATTCATTTGGTATTATTAATTGCAGATTTATTTTAATTAAATATTTATATTTAATTATTTACAAAAATCAATAGTGGAGTAGTTGGAACAGTCCAATATGTTGATGGATGTAACAATTTTACATGTAAGATTTGGCATGATTTCCAAAAAAATGTTCACTTTAAAATTTAAAGTTTAAATCCTTTTTTGAAGGCATCCTCCTCAGGCAAAAAGATTGCGGACCGTGGGATGGAGTCTTTATAGCATGTGGTTAGTATCTTAATTAATCTTAATTAATTAATTAATAAATTAATGGACGATCCATTTCCAGCCGGATCTCACGACGCCAAATCAATCTCGGACCGCGCCAAAATCTATGAAACTTTTGAGGTTGATGGTAAAGCTACTGCCGCTATTTCTCTCGTAAGAAATTACCTAATTAATTAATGCAAGTAATTAATATTGTAATCTCATAGGTTCTGACACTCCTCAATTGCATCCTCAACTTCTTCGCACCCTTCAAATCCTTTTCCGAATAATTTACCAATATTTCTGATAATTGTTTTTTTTCAATTGCGTTTCAAAATAAATTCCGAGCTTCTTTCTTTCGAAATCTAAACAAGTTCATTAAATAATTCATGCAATTAACGTGCCAATTAACTCGTGGTGGTTGTGTCACCTTCAAGAATCATGTCATGAGGGTCCCCAATTCATTAAAAATCACACCAGGTTCAAGTTCGCACTCACGCCAAGCAAAGCGTGGCGATTACGTAATGTCAATCTTTTTATATTCTTAAAAAATCACATTTATTAAATCAATCTCGTACTTAAGTACTACATAAGTAGTACTAGTAGTACAATGGCAAATATTCTAATTTAAATCTAGGTACAAAAAAATTGCATAATTCATCATTTATTCTAGTCATAAATGATAAATCCTCCCAATAATAATAATACAATAAGGACATGCATAAATCTGCTCGGAAATATTTTAAAATTATCAAAATTACCAAAAGTTTGAGCCTTTTTTGAGTATACTTTTTTTCACCATTAATTAATCCAAGCTAATATAATTATAAAAAAGTATAGGATATAAAAAAGAAGTTGTAAAAAAAAGAGGATGAAGAGAGA
>JAAZTK010000671.1:0-18342 GCA_036507255.1 Megalothorax incertus
GTATAATAATGTTGAATGCGAGCGAGTAGCGCTAATCCTCCCCTCAGTTTCACTCCAACTCTGGTCTGAATCAGAACAGTGTGAGTTTCCTCCTCAGCTCTCATCAGAGAAATCAGAATTCAGGCTCGGAGACCCGAGTTGACTTGCACCCGAGTCCTAATAGTAGTACAATAGTATTAGTAGGCATTCCTAATAGAAGGACAAGAAACAAAAGTATTTCACTCTGCCAATACCTACTATAATAAGATTAGAATAAACTCTTTCACTTCCTTCTTCTCTTTCTTCGACTCTCTTTTATCTTCTGGGGACAAAGTCAAACGACGACATACTCAATTCATGAGGAGTTTTTGGGTCGACGGGGACACGAGCCAAAGTCGAAACAACACTTCTTCTTACACAGATTGGGATTCGGTTCTCCGAGAAATCATCTCCGTTTCTTCATCAATTTGGGAGTGATAGTTCATCTTACTAAGCAGCATATATAGTGATTTTTTACTGTAATACTGTTTGGTAAGATACGCTCCAACTCCTACTCTCATCAAGCAAGTCAATTAAAATGGAATCAAGCATTCAACTAAACATGAAAATTGACCGGAAATCAGACGAATTGAAGATCTATACATTGTACAATACAACCAATAATAGGGTTAAATTTCCCTAACCGTACAACTTGAGACAATTGAAGAAACTACAATAGGTATACCTAGAATCCTAATTAGAATTAGTTGATATTCGTATACCTACTTATCAGGTATAAAGTTTAAAATCTTGACCAAAAATTAAATTGAATTGATTCAAAATGTGAGACAGAGCCCCATCTGATATTCGTGCATGTGTGACTTGATGATAATTAATATTTATCAGAGGGATCGAGAGGAAATTCGAGCTAGTTTGTGATTTAATCAAATTTATGGTGCAATTAGGAGAATCCTACCTCTGGAAAATTCCGTAATTCTGCCAATAGTATTCTTACCTAGGGCTATCATCATTAATTTCGTTCTTACTAGTACTAATACACTATGCATACATACATACATGTGGATATTATATTATATTATATTATATTATAGTTTGTTTATAAGTAGTAGTACTACCAACACTATACGATAGTAAATAATGTAGCTGTATAAAGTTTTCAATGTACAACAAACAACAAATCTTGTTTATTTTTATCCATTTATACGTTTATTTTTGGGTACATTTACACTTCGTTCTACAGAGGGAAAGATTGAGGAATTTTAAAAAGAGAGGTCCTCCGAACTCCGAAGAGAGAAAGAGAATATGTACCTATATATAATTGTTGACGGCATACATTATCTAGAAGAAGAAATATTTGCATTTGCTTTTGCTTATTGTCCCAAAGGAATGGGGATTCCTCCCTGATTAAAATCCCTTTGGTCCAAATGATTTTTCTACCCTAAATACTAAATATACACCTCCCGGGTCCAAAAATAGGTAGGTACTTCCCACTAAAAAATGTGCATACCTATAAAACTTTATATTATTTGAATATATTGCACCGATTTAGCTATGCAAATTATACACACAAGTTGTTGCTAAAAACCGTTTCAATAATTTGTGTCCTAAACCAGTCATCAATTTGTGAAATAAGAATAACTTTGTTGTAGGTTTTCGAGAATCCTGTTTGAAATCTACTGCATTTATGACATTGTAAATTAACATTTCTGTACTCGCTGTACTTTAACCCGTTTAGCGACTAGAAACGTTAGAAGTTGAGAGATTTGTGCTCGATAAAATTGGAAATTCAAATAATCTGAAGGTTAAAATACTACACTTGATAAGGTTTCTACTTTCAGCCCTCGCTTTATTGATATATCCAATATCTACTACTTGCATTCATTCGCTCCTCCAATCTTCTTTGCCTACATTTAAATATACACTCTCCAACTATCAGCCAGTTTATACATGCAGTATTAACTTTTCAGAATCAGAGTTCTCAAATAACGAGTCTTGGAATATGAAGCAGAAGGTTTGCTGAGGAGGAGGAGAGAAGGCGATCGAGATAAACTTTAACCCGAAGACAGCGACATTTCACAGAGAGAGGGAGAAGGAGTGAGAGGGGACAATTTCATCTACTTATTTGATATTTCTCAATACTTTAATGCCTTACAGAACACATGGAGAAACTGTACCCAGATTATGCAGAGTCCAACGAGCAAAAAAAGCTAGTGATTCCATATGGATGAGGTCGGGGGGCAAATCGATATAAACTCAACTTCTTCTCATTCCATACTAATTTTTCCAACATTTCCTTAATCTTGATTTAGCCAATATGATAATGAACCGTGAGTCCTCTTTCTACTTCTCCTCCTGGTGCCCCTGATGTATTTCGAGAAAAGAATGTGGGTTTCTTATCCGAATGAAGTTCCCATTCCTTCCCGCGACCCCCTTTTTATCACTAAATTCCAACAAAGTACATTATATATCGTAGTAGTAGCTTATTACATTCAAAATATCCGTAAGGTTCAATATCAATTTTCAAAAGCAAAGCTCAGATTACTTAAATTACAGATAAGTAGGTATAACATAACTCATAAACTGGTGAGTCCAGAGGGAAAGAACAAAGATCAATTGGCTACTGAGATATCAGAGGAGCATTATTTGTACTAATGATAACCGAGCTCTTGAAGGACTTGTGAGAAACCTGCATCAATTGCAACAATGCTTTAAAGAGTTTTCATATGGTAATCAATCTTTATTGATATGCATGTAAATAGAGTGAGGATAACATTGAAAATGGACCAGAGTTAGAATAAGCATAAAATCCTAGCTATTTTTGTGTATTTGTAAATAGGCAGGCCACTCTTTACGGCTCCTAAAATTAGAGGATGTATCCGTTTATAATATATTCTATTGTGGTTTGTCTAACCTTTACAATAGTTAGAACTTATCCTAAGAGCTATTGAGACCTATCCCTAAAAGGCTAAAAGTACGAGATTGCTTTTAAACTTACATGATTTTGCTTCCTTTAATTATTCATTTGCATTTTACCTTCAACTTTAAAGCTTAGGATTGGAAATGAATTAAAATACAGGAGTAGTTTCATTCTACTACATTAGATATATACCTCAAATGCTAATGTTAATTCGGACAAAGCTACTTTTACTTTCATAAGAAATTTCCATCCGAGAATGAATTAGATATAGGTATATGTTATTTCAAAACTTGTAGAATCTAATACAGATAGTGCTGATGTATCTTTCTTTTCCCCTCGAGTATTTAATCTTTCTTACAAAAGATGTGTACAGCGTATTTGTTCTGTTTGGTTCTTTGGGGCTCTTGAGATGAGGACATTTTATTCTCCAACTCCTTACTCCGTTTGCTTTAAAGCTAGAGCTGCTGCGTCCAGTTCATAAATTCTCCCCATTTTTTCATCCGCATCTACATAGTCCGGTTTGGTTGCATTTGAATTCACAGAACAGGGTAACTACAGGTATGTATGTAATGTATTAAGTATCCAGATGTACTATTCTTCTTGTGAACTTTGAAGGCCGGTTGGTTAAAACACGTGGGCGCCGTTCTTAATTTTTAAGTACAATTTCAGATTAATTCGGGTTCAACAAAGGGACAAAGCATCGGCATTCTCAAGATTCAATGACGAAGTGGGACAAGAGAATCTTAATCTTAATATTGAACCAGATCCTATCAATTTATTATTTTTATTCTTAATATAACGGATAATTAAATGTTTTTTATATTGAAGATAATCGAGATACAGATATGTAGGCATATAAATTATAAATATAAATATGTAAAATGCTATATATTGTATAAGTAGGTACTATCTGTATTACGGATAAATGTAGTTATTGGCGTAAATGTGAGTATGCTATGCAATGTGATATATGCTATTAAACCTTTGTTGACTCCAGTTCTGACATTAGATAGTTTTATTGGAATGCACAGTAAAATTGTGTTTATGGCCTTTTTATATAACCAGCAAAAAAGGACTCCGTTTATCCTGAGTGTTGAGGAATTCGCATATCTCTGCAACTTATTCCAATTAGATATTGTGCGAGGGCAGAAGATGCTTGATTTGCATATGAAAGGTCGTATAATTGTATTCAAGCAAAATAAAGGCATCTTCAAATTTTTTATGCGTTAAAACTTATAATCTTCTACCAATGTGCTAGACTACTATGTACTGATAGTATTGTAGTACGTACGTCAAGTATGAATAAGTATTGCTCCAAACTCCGGAGTACAAAGTATAAAATGCAATATCCGTATTATACCTAGATACATATTACTATTAGGATTAGTTCAAGTGGAGGACTCGAGATATATGAGTAAGAAGAATTTGTGATTCTTTAAAGGCTTTAGGAAGGAAGGAATTTATGCTAGATTTTGCAGAATACGGATATATAGACAAAGCTTGATTCAACATGTGTGTAAAGTGTAAACTTTACAGTGTAAAGTCATATAGTATATGACAATGGATTAAATTCATTGAATAGAAAAAATACATTGGAGAAGTGAGCCAAGCGCCAATAAAATTTTTGCAACTAGTATCTATACCCTTATATCGTAGCATATGTTTGTAAAATATAATTATAATATATTAGGTAGTTTAGAAAGAGGGGACAATTTCTCTTTTGGGGACTACTCACAATACCTAGTTAGGTAAAATAAAATATACAGCTATTCCCAAAGTTTTAACCCACAATTCCAAACAAGTGAAGAATCTACTACAAGTCTTATTAGGGAGGCTATGTAGGATTTGATTAGTTTATAAGGAATTTTATAGCATTTCTCATATCTTATTTAAATCAAAACTTAAGCAGAATTTAAGCGAAAAAGAGATACTTAAGAATTCCAAGCAAATATTGCAAAAAAAATTTGACTTGGCTCAGCTCTCAATTAAAATGGCGAAATGTCATTCGATCCATGTCGGATTGTACTACTTGGTAGTACCAAGTTGGTACTACTAGTAGTACTACTACCTACAGATATATAGAGTATCTATTAAAGAATTTTATAGAGGATAGTATTAAGAGCTAGCCGGTTAGGAATATCTGGGGATTATAACTTTTAGATACGTACTTAGGAATCAAGCTTTTTGTATGCAAATTATCGAAACTCTAAAGGGTTGATTAGTGAATTATAGATAAAGTGAATTTTGTGATACCCCTGCTGGGGTGTTCACAAAAGTAGCCCTCTTCAAGTCAAGTTTTAAAGATTCCTAATGGGGCGAAAGAAAGACCTCCACATTTCACCGTCATTGATTTGACTTAAAAACTTTGTGTGTCGTCCATCGCCGTCAACTCAATTGAGCTTGAGTCCTTAACCCCCAACGCACAATCACAACAGGTATTCTCTTTTAAGCTGTGAACTTCTCCCTTCATTAATTGCACTCAAGAATCTGGTTTTGATTTTGACTGAGCTTACACTTGAAACAAATGACATTTCATCAAAAAGACGAGCTTCAAGACGAGTTTATTTATCCTCCAAAATATCCCCATGTTGTTAAATTCGCATATTAAAATTCAAACGAGGACGAGGGGTTTTAGAGGTTGATTTCTAATCGAACCTAATTGCCTAATCTGATTATATTACATTTACTAGTACTATACAAAACGAATACGAATCAAGTTTGCTTATGAATATGTCCAATATACGCCAATATACTTTGTATCTAATACTACTTGCATTATAATCCTTCGGATCAGATTGGTCGGATAAAAAATAATCCAATCCGAGACGCCTCAGGCCGGATTTTATTAGGATTATACGGTCGGATCGGTCCGGATATCCATCGGATATTCAAATCGTTTTCAAAACGTTTTTGCTAAAGGATGTTGGTCCATCGTATTTTGGATTCTGGAATCGAGCTACGATTTTTATTTAAATTATTCTATATCTCCTTCATGATTTGTTGGGAACCTCCAGAGCTTTAAAGTCGGATATAAAGGATTCTGATAAATAATGCAAAATTTAATTCAAAATAATATTTTAAAAAATTTAAAATGCATTTTTAAAAGTCCAAAAACTACCAGCGGATTTCTCGTAAACAACTTGAAGGAAACGTTTGCAAAACGTTTACGAATTATTTAGCATATTAGTTCCAATATTCCCCAATGGGTGGCAGGATAGACCCCACCCTTTGGCTATAATAACCTTATCCCCAGTATAACCTTGAATCAAAAACTTTCATACTTTTTGTGTTTTGGCCGATTTTTAATTTTTCCAAAAAACCCGAGGTCATAACCCCACATGTCTCTTCAATACAAGGTAAGTCAATAACATTTACCCTATTTAATTCAAAAATTGAGCGGATTTTGAGTATTTCCCAACTATTTCAGAGTAATCTAGAACAGCTTGACCTAAATATCAAATTCGCTATCATATTTCTAACTTTTATTTCAATTAAATAACTCACCTTTTATTATGAATTTTAATTTTTAATAATCACTACCTACATCATCTGCAGTATTAATTTTTAAAATTAATGTCATTAAGTACATTTTGATTTTGCCCATTCGGTTTCTTGATATTTATATTTTGAATAAAGTAAATCACTCGTAATTCAATCCTTTTACTATCTAAAAATATTGGATTTTATTAATTGACATTTGAATAAAATCCTGGAGGTTAAACATAATTAAAATATTCTAATTATTTTAAACTAATTGATTTGTATTCTAATTTGCAGCAATACAGCTGATTAAAGGCAGCAAGGAAAGGTGCACAGAGGAAAGACATCACATTGTAGGAATTTGGAAATATTAATTTCAAAGGTAAATTGAACTTTTAAATTTTTCCGTTTATGGGCTAATTAAATCCGCCATATTTTTATAAACACAGATAAAGACAGATGCATATGTATATCTGTCACTTTGCTCGTAAAAAAAAGGCATTAGATCGGATATATTGTACCACACTTTATCACTTTTTAAGAGAGACCAAAAAGGGTTAAGTTTATTGCACTTAATTAATTGTTCCATTGCATTTATTTAGTTTGGACATTGTTTTCAATTATTTTAATCAAAGCATAAAAGCAATCCCGATTAAATTGATATATATGTATTATATGTAGACGCCGCGGCCGTCACGCAGATTGCCATTTAAATAATCAATATTTCACTTCTGGCCGTGACAGATTTATCTCTATTTTTAAAAATATTATTTCATCTTAACTTTAATGGCAATCTTAAATAAGAAAAGTGCTGCCCGAAGCTGGAATTATATGTTTTGTTATAATTTGATTCCCGAAGCAGTTCCAACTTCCAGATTCTGAAAGAAATCAAATAATTATTTAGAAAGTTCAAAAGGTAGGAGAGCTATTGATTGCATTTTTCTATAATTATTAATTAGGCACAATTTGTATGCCCAAAGAAAGTACTAATTGTGCAGGAAAAATTATTTTAAATGAATTCCCAAATATGATATGTTTCATAGCTCACAGCCCACAAGGGGCACCTCTTCAAAATCTGAAAATGTCTAATACATATTCACAACTCCCCTAATTATGGACTTGTGCATTGTATATTGTATTTATAATATGCTATTAATCATCTTCAAATCTGCTGCCTCTTAAACCTATTCATTTTTTATTGCACATTATTCATATTCACTTTCTTCAAGGTGAAAAAAAGTTTAAAATTAAGGCGAACTCAAGCCTGCAAGTATCGTACTCGAGTATACTCGTATAATATTAGCTAATCATGAAAAGGTAATTCAATTCAAGAACAAACCTCTCCAGTTCAGACATTGAATGTATAGAGTTGGAGGCTTGGAGCATCCCTGAATCTTGATTGTGCATACCACATAACACTAGAGATTCAAAAGACTATAAAAAATCATAATGAACTTGCTGGGTTCTTAGGATTAATTTTAATCCAAGAAGGACAGCTATTGTATATAATATTGTGTTATATGGCGTACTATAATAACCTAATAATATATTCATTCCATTATCCTTTACGGATATATAATATTTCAGAGTCAATTTAAAATTCCTTTAAATTATTCCTCGTAGAACTACACGTATCGTAACATTCTGTAGGATGAAAGTAAGCGCTTTATCCTCAAAAGTTCAATAGAAATGCACATTATAATTGCTTGAAACAATGAACCTCTGTTTATTGTTTCTCGGCTCTATTTTGGGCTTTGCATAGGAATTACACAATTAGAAACAAGATTGTATAGAATTTGTAAAGTTACATGCTTTAAATTTAAATAAGCATGATATTCTTCGTTACTCGAACCCTCCTTTCGGAATTAATGAAGGTTACAAGTTTCATTTTGCTCTACTTGCTCTCTCGCGCCTTCATTCAATTCCTCAATAATGCTCATCAATTGTCGTTTATAATAATTGTACAATTTCTCATTCTCTCAACACTTTCAAGATCAAATGCTATATTAAACTCATCGAGAGCTAGAATAATGGGATCTCGTGTGTGCAGTCGTACCCATTCGTTAATCATCGATCCATCCGAGCGTACTACTGGTACTAGACACTAGTGAAGCATCTCAAATTTCATTACAATGAAAGCTGATATTCGTTCAATTCATATTTTATCGACCGATTGACCTAATGACTAACTAGTATTTTACGATGAGAGAATTATTCATATTTACAAATTGGAATGCACAGCCATTTGGCATTGTGGAATTCACACCAACTTTAAAGATTATTGAACTATGTACAATATACAGAGATTGCATGGGAGTAGGAGTTAGAATCACGAGACAAATGACCAAATATAAATCTAGATATCATAGAGGAGAATGACCTATTTTTAAAGGAACCCAGATTTAAAGGGAAGAGCGGCTCATATAGGCCGTATCATATGTAGAATGAATGCAGTCAGGAGTAGGAGAGAGTGTATGTAGTCACTTCTCCTTGTCCTACTTAAGGATTACTTGGAGGACGGTCGTTGTCAGCTTCCCTTGCACATTTTGGGCAGATTATTGATCTGGCTCTGGCCCGGGTTAAAGTGGGTCGAGTAAGTCTAGCCCAAGGTTCTTTCCCCCGTATTATACTTATACATAGGAAAAGGAAACACACAGACTGCTGATTATAGGTTATATACCCCGCATCGCGGCCTCCAAATATATATTTTGTTCCGAATTCACTCCAACCGCCCGCTCCCGGCTCTGATCTCTCATTCAGATTTCAGGGTTAGTTTATATACAGGCTTGGCTGGATGCCCCTATACTCGGAAAGTATATTTACAAGCAGTGCACACTCGTTCATTTGACCTTTTTTATTTTAATCTACTTTATTTCCTTATTTCACTGCCTGCTATTTGTCTTTGAACCCACAAATTATGACTATGAATTTAGAGCCAAGTTTAAATAGAGTCTAATAGAAGTTTAACCTCGAGTTGTGAAATAAGTGCTCCAGACTCCTCCTCCTTCTTTAGTCCTGACAGTTTAAATTTTTAACACGCTAAATCAACAAATATCATTTCATTATTCAAAATCCTCCATTTGAGTTCTATTTTTAACCTCAACCTTTTACATTTGCATTTGTTAAGTACTGATTGAAATCCCGGATTTGTTTGTAGTAATTTCCGAAGTAAGTTCCGAATTGATTTTAGGAATGACCTTAGCCAAGCAGTGGCTAAAGCACCGACTCTATGAGACTCTGTTTATAGTTTTGAAGGGCATTCAACCTATTAAGTATTAACCCTTAATTGATGTTGTTTTTTTGATCGGAATTTTTCAATATTAATGACATTTTTTAATATGGTCGTTGTTTGGGAGGTATTGAGCAACTGTTTAAATATTAATTTTTTATTATTAGGTACCTAGTAGATAGGTACTATACTACTAGTCTACTACCTATTATCGTACCTCTGTATAAGAAGCCTGTCTGAAAACACTCGTGCAAATAATGCTGGTTTAATTGAGCTTGAAAATAGTAATAAAATGGGAGGAGTATACAAGCCGAGTCAACCCAAATATAATGCTATTGAATTTTTAAATATAAAAGACTTGAAATATCCATATATAATACATGTATTTTAGGTTTGTAGGGATTTATAAACGAGGAAATCGTGCGAATTGGATTGGATGAAGGATTTGACCATGAACTCGTAGAAATATGCATATATATTTTAGGTTTGTAGGGATTTATAAACGAGGAAATCGTGCGAATTGGATTGGATGAAGGATTTGACCATGAACTCGTAGCACTTTAATGTTTTCTCGATTCATGTACTTGGTTTGGAATTGGATAAATAAGCAGTACGAAACGAAATAGAGAAAAGTGCTTTGGATTAGAATGGCAATAGCATTGGCCCAAAGTTTATATATAGTAGGTAGTATGTTAGATCTGAGTTCGTCTCTAATTAATGATGTCATATATCCTATGTAAATACTCGTATATTATATTTATCCTACAAAGCCTATATCATATGGGTGCAGATTGCGAAAGAATGTGCATTATAGAGCATCCGTTGAGGATTTCTTTACCAGTGCAGAGCTGGGATGAAGCTTGTTAGAGTTTGTTTTGTGTTGGTCTTGAAATATTTAAAGTTTACCTAATTTAGGGGTCTGTGTGTCTGCATGTTGTTGAGGATTTGAGGGTTCTTGGACTGTTCATTTTGGATGAGGAGGAGGAGGAGACGTCTTAAGCCAGTGCCTTTAGAGCTTTGAGCAAATATACCCCAAGTTATAGTCGCGAATAATAAGAATNTTGAGCAAATATACCCCAAGTTATAGTCGCGAATAATAAGAATACAGATAATACAATGGGGTAAGGCAGTGTGGCAAAAGCTAAAGCGGATTCTGCGAAAGAGTGAGAGTATTCTTCTCGCTCTGTGAACGAAGCAGCCCTAGGACTGTGTGTGGTGGGCGGGTTGGGAGGCGGCTCTTGAGGGCGGGGGGATTCTTAGTCGGTTATTGGGACTGGTCAGTCTAAGCGAATTGCTCAGGAAGGTTAGTTTGTCGTTTACCCTTTCTTTTGCACTATACCCTTTTTATACTATCCAATACGTATAGTTTAAGTGGGTTTTTCTGCCAATGTCCCACTGCACTGGAGCTCGAGAAGCAAGAGTTCATTTGAATATAAACATTGTGTATGGTAGGGATATTAAAAGTGTATTGAGCCAGAGCCTCTAAAATTATCCCATCTTCTTTTATTATCCACTGGACATTGACCATGCATTTAAGTATACTTAATTAATTAGTGTCAGTCTCGGTCTCAATTCCCTCGGCTCCTTTTGTAATTGTATATTTTGTGTATTAAATTTAAACTGTTAAACTCTCATAAAATACAAAATTGAGTTTAATACACGTTGCGAAATTAAAAGTTTTAAATACTAGTAATATAATAGGATTGTTTAAAGTTTCTTCTTCTTCTTTTTGAAATAAAGGAAAGTGTGACTTTTAAAAGAGTTAAAAGATGCTCAAATTTAATTTCAAGACAATACAAGATTAAGTGCTTGAGAGAACTCGGCTTCAACTTGGCGTGGGGTTAAATTTTGGAAATTTCTTTTTGGAACTTGGATCCTCATTTTGAAGGTTAAATCTTCTACTTTTACTTTTAAGAGATAGGATAATTGGGAATAAATATCGTAGTATTTGAACCCTTCATATTTACTCTGAAACTGAGTTGACTTTTGTAAAAGTTTAAAATAAGCTTGTTAAAACTCTACTCAGGATCCTCAATGACAAAGCTCTTCAAATTTCATATTATTTACAAACGGCCGGCCTTTCTTTACACAAAATTGTTTGGTTAAGGCCGCTTTGAATCTTATTATTCACTTCTCTCATTTGTCATGTTCGATTCGATTCATTTTAGAGTCTTTAGACTTGCCGCAGAGTATTTATATACTATTTTGTAGATTCTACTTTTGTATTGAGTTTATAAGAAGAGATTAAATGGAGAGAGATGTAGAAATGATGTTGTAACCTGAATGATTTAGGGATAGGAAGACACGCTGAAGGGTAAGAAAGAGTTGAGAGAGAGAGAGAGAGAAGTCGACGTTTTTGAGACTTTGTGAGTGAAAATGTAGGTAAGTAGAGTAAATGGAAAGAAACTGGTTTTTGTAGAAAAGAAACAAGCTGATATGTTTTACTTTGAAAGTAAAGACTTGCCATTTGAGAAAAGTCTGGGGAGAAAGGGGTATGGTAGCTGGCTTTAAGCGAGTTTTAATATTGCAGGGCTATGCATTGTGATTATGATGGTTCGAATATACTACGATACGATAGGATAGAAGGGCAACAAAGGGAATGAATTGACTCCCTTCCTTTTTTACTCGCTTGAATCCTAACAAACTTTTAACCTTTACAAGTTTAACCTTTTCTCATTGTACTATTATTGCATTGTCTTCTCTTTTATACTAGAGCTCTCTGTGTGCTCATGATATTCATTCACCTTTAAAAAAGGGATTAATTTAATGTGCATCAAAGACTTTATTGCTAGAGGTCGGAGTCGGATGGAGATGAATGCGAGAGTGTTTTTAAAAGAAATGGCAGCTTTAAATATCAAGTGGCGCGTACGGATATATTTAAATTTAATATGACTTGAAGAATGTATCTATTTTTGCTCTTCTAAATTAAAGCCAGAATAAAAAAGATTCATATGCATTCCAAAATACTCTTCAAAACGCTGTATACTTTATGGTCTAATGGCCTTTCTATTTTCTTATCTTCAAGCCATCGCGTAGTACTGAACTTTTTTTTGTTTTACTTTAATAAAGGCTGAATCTGGTCTGAAATTAGATTGTATTATTAGAAGTTGGGAATATGGCAAAGGGAAAAAAAGATATGAACTTTACACAGACATAAGTCCATATAGAAAATTTTTTTTCCGATGGGAGATGTAAAAGTTTAAGGTGGAGTGCATGAATTGTTGATTGGGTGGATAGATACATGCATAAGCTACATTCATAGGTAGATAGTCGAGAGCAGAGATTTCCACAAAGCTTAGGTTAATCTCGCTCCTAGTCTGATGGTGGGGCTGGCTGCTCAATCAAGAGTCGAGATCTCTGGACGGGTTGAGAAAAACTTTGTGGAGGAAAAAAAAATCTGAGAGGAGAATGTGTGAATTTTATTTGTATACATTGTATATAGGTTGAGAGAAGTGAGTGACTGGTTAGTGAGCTCTTGCGAGTTTGCACTTTACTACATACTATCTGAATGTGTACATATAACCAGTATCCAGATATGGCAACCCTTCCCTTCATCTTTTGCTAACCTTGGGTGTCCGAAGGTTACCCAACAAGAGCGGAGAGTCGAGGCAGGAAGATCGACAAGGCCAGCTTGGGCTTCCTTATCTCCCATTTGAATCCATACTGTTGGAGGCGGCTTTAGTTCAATACAACTCTACGGATGCTAAACGAGATTTTTTAACCCCTCTACCTTTGAAAGCATTATAAACTTATAAACCTAATGGAAATCAGGAGATATCCTCGAGTTCCGATTTATGCTATTTAATTCACCTCTGTTGCTGTCATACTTTCATGCCTTGCATTTATAATGCTTGTATTAGGTTTAGGTAGGTCTCAGGACTCGTACACACAAGAGATTGGGTTTTGCAAAGCTTTTCGCTTTTATTTGAAATTACACAGTTGAATGGGGGTTTTGAATTGTTGATTTGACCATGCATAAAGTAGTACTATAGTACTATGATATGTATTTGCCATTTGGTGGCTGAGTCTCTCTTTTCACGTTCAAGATCACGATGACTTTTATTAAGGGGGTAAAAAATCGAATCCGAATGACATCATCGAGCGTTAATCTCTTTTGAATCAAGGGAAAGAGTGAATCTTTTTGCTTGTGAATGAGAATGCTCAAATCGGCCAAATCTTTTATATGGGAACTTGAAGCTTTGAACGATCAACAAGGGCTTGGCCATGTTCAGCGTAATACGCCCAATGGGAATAGGTATAGGTACTAATCCTAAATACTTGCTCTATGTACGATATATTGAACGATGTAGGTATTTTTCGCAATTACCATTTCCTTTTTTGGGAGTTGGATAAAATGCACTTTTAATAAATTAATATAAAAAAATACACATACCTACATAGACCATATTAAGTAAATGCAAACATACTCGTACAACTCCGATGATAATATTGAGTGCAATTTATCAGTAGGTATTTGAACACATTATCATAATTGGCAAACTAGTACTACCTGAAATAAATTTAGAACATGTGCAAAATTTTAAACTCGTTTTTTTCTATTTGAATTTTCAGAATAAGTACAAGAATGTTTCGGACAAAAAACTCAAATCCTGGACTAGGTGGACTAGGACTTTCCTCTGAATCTGTAGTGACAATCAAGAATGAGACCTCTCATAATTCCTTACTGAATGGGAATGGTAATTCCAATGGGTCAGAGTCGATCGGAGCGCTTCCTCCAACGAAACGAATCCGCCATGAGTCCAACGAATGGGACGCAGCTTCCTCTCCACCTTCAGGTCACTTTAATTCTCAGGGCTTCACTTTTACTTCTCCCCCCGGAAGCTTGGATGACCCCTATAGTCCTTCACCTAGAATAGGTAAGCTATAACAAAAAACTCAAATCCTGGACTGGGTGGACTAGGACTTTCCTCTGAATCTGTAGTGACAATCAAGAATGAGACCTCTCATAATTCCTTACTGAATGGGAATGGTAATTCCAATGGGTCAGAGTCGCTTCCTCCAACGAAACGAATCCGCCATGAGTCCAACGAATGGGACGCAGCTTCCTCCCCACCTTCAGGTCACTTTAATTCTCAGGGCTTCACTTTTACTTCTCCCCCCGGAAGCTTGGATGACCCCTATAGTCCTTCACCTAGAATAGGTAAGCTATCCATATTTGGTTTGTACAATAATAATATATATTTATGTAAGTTGCAATTTATTATTATGACCTTTCTCTCGAGATCTTTTGGCGTAATCAGTCCACGTCGTCTCCACCCCATAGGCATATTTTATTCCCATTTTTTTTTCTCCTTTATTACAATTTACCACGTATTGTCCATGAAGGCATGAAGTGCAGTGCATTGGTTGGAGGAAGAGCTCTTCGAGCTCATTTATTAATTTTGTGTGGGCAAAAAAAAATGTGAATAATGGCCCCATGTGTAGGCTTAGGCAGAGATCCTTAAGAATAGGATATAGCCTAAAGTCATTCTCATGAAATGGTCTTTTTGCAAGTCGCAGTTTGCAAAAATTTCCAGCATTACACCTACACCTCTCCAAGCCATTATTATGTGTGTGCAAAAAATGCACAGCAATTTGTTCTCGCTTCAAATTACAAATTACATAAAAGAAACATTTCGTGTTTTAAAAAAGAAAAAAATATGTTCATTTGCCAAATGGAGTAGTATTGTATACGTTCCCTAATTGCCTTGCATTAATAATTCAATCCGTCGATAAGTGAATAATAAAAAGTTCAGTCAGTCGACGTAGGATAAGTTGGGTCAATAGTCATATCTTGTCAAATGGCAAAGAGTGAGGTTCTGAAATAAGAGCCACTACATAATAAATTGAAGCTGATATTTAGTTCGCTAACCTTCACCCATTCATATTGGAGACTCAAGGTTAAATTAGCAAAAAGGGGTTTAATTTGATATAAGGAAATCTCGTCCGTATATATGCTTGATCGTTTATTATTTCATATGGTCATTAAATGTGTGTCTACTGGGTCTAGCTGAGGATTTGACATTGGAGTTATGTACTCGAATAAAATTATTATATTCATAAGCATGTAATACTAATAGTACATATGAATGTTCTCCCTTTTTATTTAGATTGCACCTAATGTTTTATGAAGATGTACCTACCTACTGCTATTAGCTACATTGCGTAAAGTTAACCTAGCTGAATATGAATATGAGATTATTGCCATTTTGGTTAAAGCACTTGCCAAAAAATAATGAGTGAGCAGAAATATGTAAAGATATGATCAGTCCACCTGTTTTCCCGCTTGCGAGTTCTTGGGACATCACAGTTTATCCTCTTGTGCTCAAGATGGTAGAGTCGGCTACATTTTGAGAGGATTGTTGGCAGCGCTGTGGGAGTCTTGTTCTGCGAGCGAGCAAAAAAGAGGTTTTAAAACCCCCTTTGGTCTTGAGAATGAGAATGGCCATTTATATTTTTCTTGAAAGTTAGCAAAAAAAGATCCATGATCTTGAGTTTATAGCTTCAGATGATGCAAAGTAATTCATGCAACTTGCAAGTACTAGTTCCATCCTACATCCTCTGGAGTAGGATGGAAGAAAAGGCGGATTTAAGCATTTTTTATGCATTTTTTTGCAAAATGATGTACTTGCAATAGCTTTGCTGAGGAAGATGTGAAAGAATATTGTATTTCTTTTTCCCGTAAAATAAAACTACGAAATAATCTAAAGAGGAATCAAATGGGGAAATTGTATTCGCCAAATTCCTGGATCCTGGCCTTTGGAGGAAAAGAGCATTGCTCCCCTTCCAGTATAAAGGTTAATTGCTTATTGGAAATTAATTAAACAATCTTATACTCGTAGTAGCACCAGTATATGATTCGAGTTTAATTTAACATTTTATCGAGAATTGAGAATTCTGAAAGGGCATGAAATATAAATTCTTTGTTCGCTTAAACATACAATATATCGCGGAGTAGAGGTAATTTAGCCTGTTCAAATGTAAGCTATTCTTGGAACTTGAAAGTTATCGAGGCATCAACCTTGTGACAATGGTCTATGAGCTGGTTTATTAATGCGATGCTTGAGAAATAATGAGATAGGCAATTTAAACTTTTTTCCCCAGAAAAACTTTAAAGTTTTAATTGAAAATATCGATTGCAAATTTTGCGAATCATTAAAATTACACTAACGAGTTGTTAAATTATATTATAAGGGGCATACATAAGACTACCTAAGAAAGTATTAAATATGAAGTTATGAACGCAGATGAGACGCTAGAAAATTAAATAAGGGATGTTTACTTTGATTTAAATTGTTTCTTTTATTCCTCGTCATTTTTCATTGATATTCAATGGATATTCAATGGCAAATAAGATTTCATCGAATTTGAGCAAATATAAAGTTTCTTATAATATTTGCAATATATTTATGAATAAAAATCTTCAAAGTGCTTGAGATATTTATAGGCATTTTTATAAAAGTGTAGTACAATACTTGTGATCTGTAGATCTTATTTGAAGAGTATTAGAGTGCGAAAAAAATATTGCTCGAGATTCTGAATGATATACATTCAATGTATCTTAAGATGGTATCAAATGTGGGTGGAGAATCGAGTTTAAAGTTTTTCGGTTGATGTGAAAATCTCCTTTTATTTTCATTCTGAATGCTTCATGGATCTCAATTTCTGGATAGTATTCCTCGCTCTTTTTGAGAGGTTTTTTTCACATTATTTTTAACATTAAGGT
Organism: Megalothorax incertus; assembly: GCA_036507255.1. Lineage (NCBI taxonomy): Eukaryota > Metazoa > Arthropoda > Collembola > Neelipleona > Neelidae > Megalothorax > Megalothorax incertus. The sequence goes on from JAAZTK010000671.1 coordinate 17,332, forward strand.
ATGTCCTATGTAGCTTATGGTATCGAGTATTACAAGTTTGAGAATACGCACCATGTAACTCTATTTCTGGAATAAAAAAAAGGCAACGAAGCTTGTCAAATTTCATAGAATGCTGAATGATTTGAATTGAGAACTTCAAAATGAAGCTAGGATGTAAAAGATCTCTCACTACAAGTACTTAACTCGTAGTATATGCATAGTCATTCGAATCATTCCATCTTTCTTAAAAGAGTTAAAATAAGTATCCTTTGGTTCTCCAAATCAAATTCGTAACATTTCAATAATACCCCCCGCTGATATTCTCACAAGGTTATAGCGAGTGGATATGCGTTTAAAAGGTGTTGCAAAATTTAACCTCTCCAGAATGTGAATTCGAGAGGTTCTTTAAATTTCCCCAAGAAGTTTAAATTAGCCCCAGGAATTAAATGAGAGTGGATGTACCCAATGCCCATGCTGAATAGGGAAATAATGAGGATGGCTTTGATTGGAGGCATGTAGTAGTAAGAAAGTAAGCGTTGTCTGTGTACATTTTAGGGATGGAGAGTGCACATGCTAAGAGTTCATTGCGATATATTCGCTGAATATACGGACCTAGGGAGGATTATAAAAGAGTTAATGTGGCTCTTCGGCCATAGACCTGTTTGCTTGCGTGTTTAGGGTTCTAAAAAGAGCTGGAGAGGTTCAGTCCCCAATGCTATGTAAGCGTATGAGCTGTTTTATGCGATGAGGGGGAATATCAGAGTGAGTATAAGCGAATATAAAAATACACAGGTGGGTGGTGGTTGGGTGCTTCTCATTCCCCAGTCCATCTGCATGCTCAGTCGAGTAGTGTGGATTTTTTTGGGGTATAAAAAAGCGAATTAGGAGAGGATTGAGTGAGGGATAGGGGAATTGGTCCTATATCGTATATATATTTCCTCAGTCTGACTAAATACACTGGGCTCATCGTCTTCTTTCGTGCAACTCAACCTAAGGCAATAGCAACTCATATACTCCTCCTCCATCCTCTCT
>JAAZTK010000672.1:0-18334 GCA_036507255.1 Megalothorax incertus
TAGAATGTGGAACATGATAAATATCAGGGGTGGGGGGTCCGCATAGCGGACCCCTCACTCCCATTTACAGATAATCCCCGCAATGCAAGTGAGACTGAAAGGAGGCACAAGATACAATGAAAACGCAATATACTGAGCAGTGGTTTTTATAATTATCTACTACTTAATCACCCCAAAGGGTCAACGCAAGCGAAGATTGCGGGATCAGCTTGTAGTTTTCTAAAAATTTAAAAAAAAAATCTTTTCGGAGGCTAGATGGTCAGGGTGTCACCGGATGTCAATTTAGGCATCAAATTTGAGATTCTCGTGGTTATTTAGTAATTTAACCTTAGATTTGCACATTTCTGCGCTCTGAATTTTAAAAATATTGTTTTTAAAATTTAAAGAGTACCTATAAATGAAATTACGAATCCCCGAAGTTTGCTGAAACAGAATTTCAACTTATACACTATGAAGAAACTAATAGTAATGGTACGAGTTTCGGGTGAAAAAGGTCGAACCTGGGATCATGGAAGATCAAAAACCAGATTTGATTTCTGAAACTCAAAAAAATCGGAGATAGGGAGTCCGCTAATGCCCGATATTGTCATTGTCATTGTGACATTGTGGGCCTGTGGCATCTTTTATGGCATTACCTATATTTAAATTTTTAAAACATTAAATATATTCAACAACAATATATGAGGCATTTACTTGGGCCGGGGCTGATTAAAATTATCTACAACTTAATCTGTAAATAGAGAACTTCACGCGAAGCTTGTGGAACCAGCTTGTATGCAATAAATTAAAATATTAATTTATTAAAATTCAGGACCGAGAATATATTTATAGGATAAAATAGTAAATTCTTGTATAAAATCGAAGCCCAAAAAAACGTTTTATGGCCATACAGATATAGGCGCTAAAAATTCAAAAGTTTCCACGTAAAACTATTAAAAGTGAAAGTTGACTTTAATATCGTATGATCGAATCTCTCAATTAAAACTCGTTTAATTAATTAAGTTCATTTTAAATTATTCTGCGTGCAATTTTTTGTAAACCTAGTTTATTGATCACGGATTATATTAAGTTTTGAATAGTAAATAATTCTTCAAAGTATTGTACCTACTACTACAAGTCCAGTAAGTATTTTATCATCCTAGACACATTGACATAGGTAGCCGTAGTACGTCTAGACATTTTTGGTAAATTAATTTTTAATCAATACAAGAGAATAGGCCCAAATAAATTCGGTCATTCACTCACACCATCGAGTAGCCCTAATTAAGCCCTAATTAAGCCCTAAATTATTATATGTGCAAAAACAAATAGCTTTAACATGGAGGAATATATTAAAATTTAAACTTCCCCGAAATCCTTATAAATGACCCCGTAGAGGTCAAGGGAGTGGACTTTTTGGGGTGACAACATATACCACTGGATAGTCCTCGTCAAGAAGTATCTGATCAGCTAAATTGTTTGCAGTACAATCCTTTTTTGTCATGTTCTTAAATCATTCGACTTTTATTGATTATAAATTGACCTTCCTTTTACCCGCAATGACGTAACTGATAAATTACTTCACGTAAAAATTTAAAACTTTCCATTTTTTTGGTCAAAATTGCAATTTACGCTTGATTTTAAAAGAAACTTGCAAAACAACATGTTAAAATGTTCAAAATTGGTAAATTTGTATTTAATTAATTCCTCATCTTTTTAATTTCAGAAGCAATTATGGGTGTCAAAACTATTACAAGGAATGGAGACACAGCCACACTTCCCCAAGAAATGAATCACAATAATCACCACCAAAATAATGTTGTTAATAAAAAGGGGGAGGGATACGAGTCGACTAACGGGACAAAGACTCCTCCTAGTCAACATCATCATCAAATCATCAAAGATAGCTTAATTGTAAACGAAGGAACAAAATCATCATTTTTAATTCTTCTTGCAATTTTTGCCACTTCAATTATCGTCCTATTCTTTGTCTATACAAAGTTTCCCAAACTTGGAGAGTAAGTCCATTGCATTTCTAATTTATTCGAAATGTTAATATAAGTGCATTTTTTCAGGAGCGAGAAAGCGTTTATTAAATTACCCAGAAATATCGAGTAATTAATTAATTAATTAATTAATCTATATATGGTCTTTAATTAATATTATGTATAATTAAATTTATAACTCTATGATCAATAAATATATTTTTTAGGGATGCAAAAGGTTTGGGAGGTGTTTTGAGTCATTACAAGGACAAATATTATTTTCAAGTTCTAGGCGGAGTATTCATGACATATATCTTGTAAGTTTAATATAATTATATTTTAAAAACTGCAAACCTCGGGCTCTAACTTTGTTTTTTTTTCAATAAATTCTAGTCTTCAGACTTTTGCAATCCCAGGTTAGAAATTTATATAAAGCTTTTTTAATGAATATAATGGGATTCTTGTTCATATAAAACTTAATTATGTAATATGCTCTCAGGATCCATTTTCCTTTCAATCATGTCCGGATTCCTCTTCCCATTTGTCACAGCACTGTTTCTCATCTGTTTTTGCTCAGCTACTGGGGCGTCATTCTGTTATTTGCTTTCAAAGATTGTCGGGCGTAAGCTTCTCCTCAAGTATTATCCAGAGAAAGTGATACATTGGTCTGAAGCGGTTAGTTGAATTAAATTATATGGGGAAAGCATTCAATATTTTAATTTATTGTCTTAAATGTGTTTAGGTTGGAAGGCATCGCGATTCCCTTTTAAATTACATGATATTTTTGCGAGTAACTCCATTTTTACCAAATTGGTTCATCAATTTGACTGCACCAGTCGTGGGTGTCCCAATTCTTCCATTCTGGCTTGGAACCTTTATCGGTATATAAATAACAGTAGTACTGATAAAGAATGTGTAGGACTATTCCTATTTCCTGCATTTAATATTGTGTATTTTTATTATTAAAATGAACAGGTGTTGCTCCTCCCTCATTTGTGGCTATTCATGCCGGAACTACTCTTCATCATCTCAGCTCAACTTCAGACGCAATTTCATGGGAGACTGTTGGCATCCTCATTGGGATAGGATTCGCATCTTTAGCTCCAATCTACATTAAAAGGCTCGTAAAAGAAAAATCTGCTAATGAATTGACGAGATTGGCTATTAGAACGCCCAAATCAAATAAGAAATAACTCTTAGCATTTAAACATTAATAAAAATTAATATAAGTAGGTAGGTACATTTAAAAATATACTAAGAATTTGTCATATTGTGACTATAGGCAAGGTGAAAACACTGTGTCAGGAGAAAAACAATTGGGCCAAAAGTCATGCAAAAGAGATTTCCGCTAGTCAAATTAAATTGGAGGAATAGGCAATTTGTGTAACGTGTTGATTCCGTAGTTTTGAGTTGTAGTAGGAATAATTTGACGATTAAACGCTTAGAATTAGATTTTAAAATCTATCTTTCTCTTTTCCCTATGATCCTCTATTTATCCTTCTCTTCGGTGCTATAAAATTTGCATTTTTGCGAAATATGCGACTACTCTCGCATTCTTCGAGCCTTTCAATAGGGACACAATTTATGCCTAATTTGTAGAACTCTTTTCTGTGATATTTCTTTAATCCTATGATCTATCCAACTACATTTCTATCTACTACTTAACACTTTTTATTAAACAAAACATCCACTAGCTAATTAATGGAATTTGCATATTTTAATATATATCCGCTCCAAATATAAGTAGAACTACAATAAAATTAGTTGGGAAATCAGTGTTTTAAGTATTCTGATTTTTGTATATGGTTTCGTTTTTTACATTTCATTTCTGTTTTTTACCGGCTTTATTTTATATGTATATGCTCGAATTACAATATCTATTATACCTAGTATTAGGAAATTCAGGATCAGTTTCAGACTTAAACAAACCAACCTACTTGAACACGACGATGCAATCCCCTTTCTCATTTTTCCTGGCAAAATCTATCCTTTGCAAAATTCTACAAATAAGTAAGTGGCAATTGTGAATATTTTTTAAAAGTCGGTTTTGATATTCGGGTCAAATTCAAAATCAACTTAAAAAAAATATTCACCCAACAAATGTCCACTAATACTAAGTAATTGCAGAATCTATAAAAAGGGGGAATTGGCAAATTGCATATATATTTTACCGGATAAGTTAAAGGGAATTGCATCGTCGTTTTAAAGTTTTTGGCTGGTTTGTATATGTCTGCTTAGAATTAGAGTATTAGTACGGATAGATTATACGATGTGCAAAATTGTTGGCAGTTATATAATCGTAAAGTTTAAATATGCACTGTAAACTACAATTAGTCTAATATAAATAAACTATTGTAATATATAGTTTAAAATACTAATTGTGCATTTTTGTTTTTTTAAAGTTAAATATATGCTGTGATATTTCGGAAATTCTAAAATATTGTACATTTTACTTTGGTAAACATATCCCACCAAACGCAAAAGAATTTTTATTACTTCACTTTTACTTTGATTTGAATAATATTCGATATCAGATTCAAGTTTAATTATGTATAATTCCTATGAATGATATCGGTAATACATAATTATCATTCTCGATTATTATTATTATTATTATTATTATACCCATTATGAACCGATATTACGGATAATTATCCGTACATAACATATAGCTATATTGCACAATATCCATCTATAATACATGCGTTGTATACAATATATGCCTAGGAGTCATATATTATAATAGTAGTGAAATATATGCTACTAGTATGTAGTATTAATAGCTAGCTTGCATCTCCAAGATTAAATTAATTATAATAATTTTAAATTATCATATTATGTAATTCAAACTATGTATTAATATATCACTGATCAGTTTGCATCCATATTCTACTATCCATTACTAATATATTAATAATAATAGTACATAAAATTAGATAGTAATATGATGATATCCGTACTTATACGATACATGCGAATTGTATTCGTAGTTCGTACCTGTGCGATACTATTATAGGTATACCGTAACCTAATGTAATACAATAGGTACCTAGATAATATGAGATTATTAAATATTATCGGAGTACTGTTATCAACTTATCAACACTGATCTTTCGATTACGAAAAGTATCGTGTTAATACTTATATGTAAATTAAATTAGTAAGTTTTGTTTAAGAATTTCTTGAACTGTAATTGGTCAATCCGTTTATTATTATTATAAGATAATTGTGCACTTATTATTATTTCAAAATATTTACGTGAGTATTCATAGGTCCCTTGATCAAAGTTCTTTTAAATAGTCTCTCGACTCAACGGGGATTTAAATTTCATTTAAGATTTTAAATTACTGATTAATGATTATTATTCATGAATTTTTAACATGTATCGTATTACAGATTATTAATAAGAATCATATTCTTCCCAGTTTCTTATAACTATGTTTTAATTTATTGTAGTAATTATTTATACCCATACGAAAAACCAAATTGCCTAATTCGCGTTCTCTTTATTCAATGGATTATGAATAAATACAAAAAATACAATATTACGAATGAAAATACAAGTTTCGATATTTATTTCTCTCGTACGATATATAGTCAATAGATATTATCTTTAAAGTTTATTTAACACGGGATTGAATAAAGATTGTATTATGAGTCTTTTGATTGATATCTAATTATTATTAACTATTAGTTAAATTGATTTTTATACAGGAAGATTCTTTTAGTTTTCGCAAGTACAAAAGCATCACATTTGGTATGTAGTAGTATAATAAATTCATTAATAATTGGAAGACAAATACACTATTTAAATAAATCCAAGTCAGACTCTTTAATAAAAGCTACCCATGTAAGTTACACTCTCATCAGATGAATTGTTTGGGAGCGAGACTGGGCGCCAATATAGCCAATTGTAGAATACTATATTATAATTAATTCAAAGCGTATTAGGCAAACTGAATATAATAATAAATTGAGCAACTTACAGACATCCTTTGGGAACAACACGACGGACACAACTTTGCAGCTATTTTGACAAACGGTAATAGGTATTAGAACAATTGTACGACTCCCAGCCGCTTGAGTCACAAAAACATTAGCAAATTCTGTTAGAGGCAAAAGATAAGGATTTGATTCTTTTCTGTCAATGAACAGATAATGCTGAACGGAAGTCTCTGTTGAAGATGGAACAAAATAAGGATTTTGGAAAATGCTTTCGAAGTATCCTAGCCATTGTCACTCTGTTAATTTTCCATGAAATATGAAGATGAGGATCTTTAAGTAATACATTTCCCTCGGGTGAGAATAATTGCTTGAAGGTATTCAGTCTTTTGGTATTTGACTCAAAGAAAACAGCCCCCATTAGCTCGCGATTCATACTGTAAATCTTTCGCAGATCATTAATACTGACTTGGTCCCTGAATGCATCTTTCACAATAAATGGGATTCCACTATGATGGTATGAAGTGGAGAAATTTGAGAACCCCGTCAAATCGACTAATAAAAAACAAAGAATTAGGCTTATACCTTATTTAGTAATTAAAAAATAAAAATAATCAGGTTATATAAGTACTATAATACTTACAGACATGTCGAACAGATTCACAGGGCCTGGAAAAGAAATGAATGAAATCAGTGAATGGATAAAGCCTTTATCATAAAGGCCAACATATATGAAGTTTACACATACCAGCAATCTAAATTATCTGTGGCGTAAAAGGGATTAGTAAAAAGACAGGATTCTTCATACAAATCTATAATTTAAATAGCGAAATGCATTTTAAATTTGATATTATAAAGATATGATTAGATATTAAGAATTTACCCGTAAGTGAAGGGAATTGTCTGATTATTGGCAGTGTAAATAGCCTGAGATTCCTCATAAATGGATAAATGAGGGACTGAAAAGTTGAAAGTTGAAATTATTTTTTAAAAAATTACAATTAAAATAGACTTGCCTGTGAATTTCTTGAGATGAATGCTTGCGTTGGAGCATGGTGAACGAGGAGACAATAAAAAAGGAAGCACACAATGAGGATTTTTACAAAACTAATTATTGAGAATAGCAAAATTGAGAATGTTAGATCCGCAGCACAGAGCAAGAGTCGTGTAAAATTGATATTCCTTTGATTATCAATGTTAACTCCATTTGCTTTTACTTTCAATTTACTTAAGGTGTGATTTTGGCCACAATGAGAGGAAATATTATTGTTTGTACGAGTTGGAGATATTTGATACTTTTGAGCAAACGTGGACCAAGTTGACTTACTCGCCCGTGTAATTAATTTGTCTGATTTCTGGCTCGTTTCTTTCTTGATCCTATTCAAATCCAAAAAATGTAATTGTTCTTTAGCCTCTTGAATTATGGAGAGGCATTTCAATCGGAATTCCAATAGGGCTTCTTCATAGTCTTTGTCCGCCTCTTGAAATTGATTTTCAGTGGCGTCTGTCATCATCTATCCAATTTTAGATTAAACCTTTGAATTTCCGGTTCATCGAATCTACGAATTACACCATTAATCCTCATTATAATTATTTAAATACAAATTATAATACTGTATAATAAATATATTTACATTTACAATTTAATTACCTGCAAATTGGTGTACATTCCACAATTAATCTGTATTTTATTGCTCTGAATCATGGTCCATCTTCCTTGCTATATTATCAAAATGATGTAAAAATAAAATATTATTTAAAATTAAAACTAACAATTTTTATTCAAAATAATGATTTGATTCTGAATTTGAATAAAAATCTAAATCAAAATTCTAAATGCAATTTTAGGTGGTCTTACCAAAAACCGATGATTTAAATAAATAATTTATAGTAAAACAAGTAATAAGGAACCTAAGTATAATTAATCAAATGATGATTTCAAAATATATCAAAATTGAAACTAAAAAAAATAAAAATTCAACAAAAAATTCAAAACAATCAAGAAAAATCTTCAAAATTAATCTCCCTATATTCTACGACAAAAAAAATCACAAGATTTGAACACATTGAATTGAGATTTTAAAAAATTGAAATCAGTTGACCTTTGACTTGACATGATAAGATAAACATATTAAGCTATTCAGTATCAATATAATTAACATTTGCAAGGCACAGTTTTGAAAAGTGTAGTGTTAATTAATTACATTGGAATAGTCTACATTTTGCAAATACAAATAGTAAACTAAATTTTAAAGTTTAAATCAAAATGACAAAATATCCACACACGAAAAGGCTAATTCTAAAGTAGATTAATTAATTAATTAACTGCGATATTTGTTTTGAAAATATCTTAAAAGTGGGGGTCAATTTATATAATGAGTTATATTCAATTTAAATCCATTAATAACTCCTCTTTGCTGGTAAGTTTATGAATCTGATCCTGAAAAATATTACCTATTTCTATAAAATTGTAAAATTGTATTAAATTAAAGGATCTAATATATTTTGATTTCTCTCTCATTTCTTTTCAGAGGGGTGTGGGTGGTGCTATAAGATGGAAATCACAAGTGACAAAGACCTCTCCGACGGCCACCGACAAGGATGTCAAAGGGGCATTTGAGGATGGTCCGGATCTCTCCGACTTTATTTCCGGTTCAGTTGAATCTGGTCAAAAATGGGCTGATTATAAAGGTGTGTGTAGATTAATAGTTGATAGATCAATCATAATTGCAGCTAAACTAATTTCCATATAATATTTAAATATCAGGGAAGCTCAAGAGGGAGAAAGGTGACTCGGAGAGGCTACGACTTCCTCCTTGGTTAAAAAGGGAAATCCCAATGGGGAAGAATTATGCTCGTCTCAAAGAAAGCCTACGAGGATTAAATTTGCATACAGTTTGCGAGGAAGGTGAACTTTCAATTTGATTTGTATTTAATTAAATTTAAAAAAAAAATTTAATCAACTCTTTTTTAGCACGATGTCCAAATATTGGAGAGTGCTGGGGTGGAGGTCCGAATAATGTTGCAACTGCAACTATAATGCTAATGGGTGATACTTGTACAAGAGGCTGTCGATTTTGTTCAATCAAAACATCTCGTTCTCCACCTCCACTCGATCCCAATGAACCCAAAAACACAGCAGCTGCCATCAAAGCTTGGGGACTGGATTATGTTGTACTAACTTCCGTGGACAGAGATGATATGCTTGATGGAGGATCCAAGCATATTGCAGAGACTGTGAGTCATCTCAAGAGTGAAATGTCTAAAATTCTGGTCGAAGTTTTATCTCCTGACTTTCGTGGGAATCGGGATAATGTAGCAAATGTGGTTAATTCGGGTCTTGATGTATTTGCACATAATGTTGAAACGGTTGAAAAGCTCACCCCTTTTGTACGAGATCCACGAGCTAAATATAGGTATTTTTTACAAATCCTAAAAGGAAAGTTTGTAATTTATTAAATTCATTTATTTATAGGCAAACAATGGATGTGCTGAAATACGCAAAAGAAATCAAACCGGATATTGTCACAAAAACTTCTATAATGCTTGGCCTGGGCGAAACTGACGCGGAAGTTTTACAGACACTTAAAGGTGAGGATAATAAAAAAGGACGCACATCCAAATCTAAATACAAATGTCCTTTTCTAGATCTGAGGGATGCTCAAGTTGATTGCTTAACACTAGGTCAATATATGCAGCCAACAAAGAGACACCTCAAAGTTGTAGAGTATGTCACTCCTGAGAAATACGCATATTGGGAGAAGATGGGAAATGAATTGGGTTTCCTATACACTGCAAGTGGACCTCTCGTTCGAAGCTCCTATAAAGCTGGAGAGTTTTTCATTAAGAATATAATTGAAAAGAGGAATGAATCTAAAGCGGCGGAGCAAAGTGTATAAAAAATTTTAAGGAATAACTTTGCATGCTCTTTTAAATAAAATATTTTTAAATCTCAACGTAAAAAAAGTTATAAATCAAAGTAATTTTATTAATAAATAAAATAGAGTTTATTGAATCAAAACTCCCATATTTCACAAAATTACATAATAATTTTTATCAATCATTTGGTGCATATTCATATTTCATTTACTATCGATTATTAATTAACAAATGCAGCAAATGCTTCCGATTAGGTTTAGCTTAACCCCGTTACTTTAAAATTATATATTGAATTGTAAGATTTTGGCTTTAAAAAAACTTATCTAGTTAAATAAATTATATTATTTATTTTATTCACCTAATTTAATAACTACCTAACATCTTACCTAATAAAACCCTAAGTTTAACAATATCCTCTAAATTTACAAGTATTTTATATTGGTTATACTGTGTAACTTATACATACTTATTCACAGTATTTACCTCGACAGACACAAGTTTATTACAATTTAATTATGTTTGGTTCTTCAAAAACTAGGCAAGTTCAATTAAAAGTGTTTCATATTGGGTCAACCTTCAAGAATGAAGCTCGGATACTTTTGTAGATGGACCTCATCCACAAATTGGTAGTAGTATAATTTTAAATATTCTTATGGGGAAGGGGCGGAATAAGCACAAGAAGAGATCCTTCATATTTTTTTACAAATAATTAATACAATAGCTTAGTATTTAAAGTTTACACTTACATACTGATCTAGCAAAGAGTATTGACTAGAAGTAAGTGATCTCTCTTTTTCTGACATATTTTCACGAATATTATATTATGCATAGATAGGAGTTTAAGCAATTAAGATTTAACAGGATTCAAATTTCAAAACCAATAATTAGATTTGTATTGTAGTAGTAGTATATTAATGGATAAGGAAATATAGCTTATGACCAGTCAAACCTTGAAATTAAATAATTTTAAATAAATTAAAAGCAAGAAGGGATGCCTACTAATATAATGTGTATAATACTAATAGTATATATAGTAGTAGTATATTACAGATAAGATATTTCCTTATAAAAAGGGTTAACAATAGGCATATTCTATTTTATCTATAATGGCTTTCAACCTTTCACAACAATGTGTAACAAAAGGAACGAGATTTTTAATTTTAAGTAATTTAACTCTGACCGTTTTATATAACTACTAACTAGGAATTCTTTTTAGGCACTGCACTCGAATAAAACCTATCCATTTTTTAGAAAGGGCACAACATATTGCAATTATTGAAAATCTGCTTATATAGTACCTACCTAGTAGTACTAGTACGATAATAAACTAAAATCTTACTTTGTATTCTACTATAATGAATCTCAAAATTATACCTTTAGAAGTACCTAGATAATTTTAAATATACGGATAAATGAAATTGAGCTAATCTCCTACACCCACCCGAGCCTAGGGTAATATCTGTAGTAATGGCTAATGAGAACATGTTTGTTTAATAAATAACCTAAAATAGATATCTGTAATGTATAGACTGAAATTATTTTCCTACCTAATCCTCATTTAAAAGGTAATATCGGTATAAGGAATGGGTTGTATGGAGGTATGCTAAAGGCATTTACAAAGAGAGTACCAAGATTCCTTTATTCAATGGATTTATGAATAAAGTTAGCTTTTAATTAATACCTGTGTATACTATCAGTATTAATATAATGCATCATTTGAGAATAGATTTTGACTCATTGTTTTAAGAAATGCAGAAATAAGTTTTTTCAATAAATATCATGACTTTTTAAAAAAGAAGATCTCAAGTACGAGATGTGTGGGGGATGAAAAGTAGTACAATGTTTTTTGTAGGGAATCGCGAATATTAACTTTTTTAATAGGATCTGTTCAAAGGATACCTTACTATAGGAGAATTTAGATGACGCAAACCAGTGATGAATGAATAACATTTTTTTGTAAATGAAGAGATGACTGATTTATTCCTTACGGGCCTTTCGCTTTCGTGGAACAGAGACACGTTCATATTCCTTATAGGGGGAAACATGTATAGATAAATTTTTATATTGTATTATGTAATTTTAGCTTACGGGATCAGGTTGATCTTTGGTTGAATCTTCATCTTTGGACTCTGACTTTGATTCATCTTCATTCTCAGCTTCATCCTCCTCTTCCTCCTCCTCCTCTTCTTCTTCCTCCTCTTCCTCGGTTTCCGCTTGAGCTTCAGCCTCCTCTAATTGTTCCTTCGACATGCTCACCTAAAATAAAAATATACAGATATTAACCAAATTTTTTATTTAATGGCCCTTCATCTTTCATAATTTATTATAGCATACCTTAACATTTGATATTTTTGGTTTAGCTTTTGTTGCAGGCTCTACAAGGGACTCTGGCACGGGGATATCATCCACTTCGGGTTCATCTGTCTTTTTTCTTTGAGCATCATTTCTTTTGGAGTCCTTTAACAATTGACATTTCAAAATAAAAGTTATATTTAGAATATTTGTATATACTAATAGTAGCATATATTTTTTCTAAGCAAAAATACCTGACTGCCGCAACAGAATGTAAAAATGAGAACAAGTGGCAGTCCAATAACCAAAATATAAATGGCCCAAAGCCAAGGATGAGCATTGCTGTAGTTGATGAGACGAGTAATAACACCCTCCTTTTGAGAGTAAATAAATTAAATTATTTTTTTGCATGATTCCTTGAAAAATATTGAAAAATACTCACAGAATCTCTGTCTAAGGAACGGCGCTTCAAATCATAAGTCTGTGCAGTCCATTGAGTCAGCACTTTTTCATCATCGGTTATGATAAAGTTGTCAAACAACACTTTATCCGTCATTGTCCAGATTTCAAGTCCAACCGCTCCAATTGGGGTCATTTTGAAGGGTTCCTTGTCCTCAAAATAGTCAGGATTTGGGATTTTTCTTCGGCTCCACTTGCCTCTGTAATTGGGATTGGATATCATTGGTGGCTTCCATTTCCCCTTGTATGCGGGATTGTCAATTTGAGGGGCGTTCCAAGGGCCACAGCCATTCCCTTCACAAGCTGGGTTGGTAATCATTGGTGGCTCCCAAGATCCATCCATAGATTCATCCCAATCATCAGGTTTAACAGCAGTTTCATCAGGGATCATTTCAGGCTCATCTTCTAACCAATCGGCGGGCTTAACAGCACTCGGATCAGGGATCTTTTGAAGTGCAGACTCGTCCCAATCCTCAGGCTTGACAGCAGTCTCATCCGGGATTTTTTCACGCTCGTCCCAATCCGCTGGTTTCACATCTTTTGGATCCTCAATTTCTATTGGAGGGTTTACACTTGGAGTCATATCCTTTAGAAGATGGCCTAAAAATATTATATAAAATAGTGTATGGTCATTTGATAAGACTTTTTCAATTTACCATTGCTGATTGATAGCCCATCAACTTCAATTTCGTAATTATTATCCGGATACTGAAAAAGAATATTATTTGTAAGCCGAGATATATTAATTAATGTTAATATTTAAGACTGAGGTGAAAGTTTTAAAAAATAGATTCTAACCAGCTTCAATCGGTACAAATGAGGCTTCTTGTCGGAAAAGTTTTCTTCAACTCGGTTGGAGGGGCGTTTCGCGTGTTTCTCTTCGAAGGAGCCATTGAGGGGATTCTTGTGTCGAAATATAAAGTGGAGCTGAAAAGTAAATACAAAAATTATAAATGCATTTCACAATTCGCTTAAAAATTATTTTTTCACATACCTTGATATCATTTCCGCATTTGTCAGGCCTGAAAAAATGTCAATATATATTTTAGCAATTCATATTTTCAAAATTCAGTTTATTAAGTCAATTCCCACTAACCCAAACATGATTGTGTACGGAGTCTTGTCATGAAAGTTTACCAGATCCAGGTCTTTTGAATGTGACAAGAGCTAAATTAAATTTAAATAAATAGAGAATGGATTAAAAATTGTATTCTAAATATTAGATTTATACCTTAATGTAGGCTCCACCACAGTCCATTCCATTTTGAAAGTTGACCTCATATTGGACGAAAAGGGGTTTGTCTTTGAACTCAAATACTTTATCAAGCCGTGCCGAGATTGCGGCATGTTTCGCCTTAGACTTTAGGATAAGTGCACGATCCCCATTGAGGATCTGCTGATGAGGGAGACCAAACTCCCATTCCCCATCATATTTGAAAAGATTCTCATTCTCCTCCTTTTGTGCTTTTGAGGGTGACCATTTGCTCTTGGCTTGATCAATGTCATCAAAATGCTCCGCAAAATGCACTGGTCCAGAAGGCACAGGGCTCACATAAGTTATATCATACTCAGGCTCCAGTCCCTGCAAAATTATAATTAATAGGCATACTTAATAAACAGTTTTAAAAACTTACCGCATCGCTTCTAATTTCTTCAATTGTTGGGTCGTCATCAAATTCATCTCTCTCACAAAAACTTGGGTCTATACTCAGGCATAGGAGCAGTCCAAAGAGAACTATTTTGAACAGTTTTTCTCTCTTCATTCTTCTTCCCTGATTAGTTCTTTACAGAACTATCAAAAGCCAAAAAAATGTCATTAGTATACCTAATGAATCGATTTAATTGCAAATCATGAAACTTACCCTTTGGGGAGTGGACAATCTAATAGATATGATGCAGGATTTATAGAAGAATTTAATTCAGATTTAAAAAACAGTATACCTGTACAAAGAATTAAGAAAATAAAATATATTAGAAATGTAATGAAATTTTAAAATTAGCAAGTGTCGGTATTAATTAAATTTTTTAATAAATCTCATTATAAATGACCATTAATCGAGACTCTTCAATGTGACACTCCTCCACCCCTTGAAAGTGGATGTTGTCCACCCAAAAAAGTGGTCATCAAATTTTATAAAATAAAATCCAAGAATGTATTTTATTTTTTAATTTTAGGTAAAACACGTAGACTCGGAAGATCAATGTCTCAAATTAGGTAATCCAACATTGTCAGTGTTATTTGTGATAGTGAGTATACCCACTTGAACATACCTGTCTTTTGAGGAGAGAGAAGGTCACGGGAACTTGAAATGACGAGGTCAAATTGAAAATATTTGGTAGAAATTGAAAATTCGGGAAAAGAAACTCTGTGAATAAAATCTAAGCGGTTTATACGTGTATTCAGTGCAGGGTCTGGAATTAGTTTACTTTCATTATTCAGCCTGTCTCAATCCCATTGGCTTTTCAAACCGAAACGCGTAGACCGTTCCAAAATCGTTAATTGTATCGGTACTGTATTAAATTAACATTGAGAATGATACTAGTAGTATCATACTACCTTACTAGGTCGAATAATTAATACAATATCTGTACAACCATTAAAATGAATAATTACTAATTAATTTATTAATTAGGCAACAGTTATCAGGTTTAAGGGGTTAAATTATAAGCTTTTTATTAGAGTTTTATAAGGTTCTTTTTATTAAATTCGCATTAAATAATTTGGATAAATCTTTACACTGATTTACCTAAGGTTTTATCAAAATGTGAATAAGTAGATAGTACGATATTTATATGTATTAATTTAAATTGGCCCAATATTTCGAAAGATAACTGGCATTTAGATTTGTATACAGACAAAAAGAACAATAGGCAAACCAAGTCAATGAATCAAGTAGTCAAATGTCAATTATTTGTTTAAGATTAAAACCTTTTTTTGTGCAAACGCATAATTCCTTTGATATAAAATAGCTGAACCTATTGTATATAACTATTACATATATACCTAGTAGGCACAACCTACTAGGTTTATATTAGGTACTCTAAATATACATATAGTATCACAAATATACCGATATTATAATTGTGATTTACTGATTTGATTCTTGCATTGTTGTATTTGAGAAGGATTTGAGATTACTAGTACGATATCAAAGGCTTTTGGGACTAGATACTCGAGGGAACAACGAGTATATTTGAAGAACGAAATATATCAATGCCTTTGTGCACTACACATACTCTGGGTATTCCCAAGCGAAGGATTTCTTCGGCAAACTGTAATTGGAAATTGTAACAATTAAATATATATATTTAAATATATACGGATGTACAAAAAAACTCGCCTTTATAGCTGAATTCCCTTTATTCCCAACAATCGCTACAATTTTGCCCCGATGTTTATTGAGAATATTTATTTCTGTAGATGGGATTCCAGATCCGTCATCATTATTGAAGGGCATGTTAAAGCTACCCGGTATTGCTCCTCGATTATAGCTGTACAAATTGAATTTTATAAGTAAATTAGAGTAGAGATGAACTGATAACTTAATATCGCTTATCACTGCAGTGATAAGCGATATTATAAGCAATACAATTTAAGAGAAACTTACTCTTCAGGGTTTCTCACATCAATTGCAATCATTTTAGGTTTAGTGAATTTGGTCCCGTTCAAATCAAGTAGATTTAGAAAGTCTTCTCCACTGATTCTGCAACATTTCTCCTTCTTTAATTCAGGGAGAGGAAGAGGCTCCGATTTCTAATGAACATAAATTTAATATGTACCTAAGCTAATTTAAAATTTATAGATATATAAATCCCTCAGATTAGTCTTACCAATGCATTATTCTCCTCTCGAACCCCGTTTGATTTTGGCTTTTGAAAATTATTATTGTCAACTTTTTTTGGCGAAGGCGGTGAGAATTTCCGACAAAGTGCACTTTTCGGCGTACTACAGTATATTTCAACTGAATCTTTTACACAGGATTCAATATTGATTTCTGTAAGAAATGAGATAAATTACCTAATTGGCGTGTAATAAAAAAAGTATATACAATACCTGGCATATCAGAAAACAAAAGGATGCATTCATTGAATCCAGAGTTTAGCAGAGATTCCCTTAGCTGATAAAGAATGGCCAATCCAATACATAGGGAGAATGAGGAATCTCCTAGAAGAAGCTTATCCCAAAGGTGGAATATTTTGTTTAAAGGGAATACATCTGTAATTGCACATCAGAATAATTTATTTTTATTCATTAAAGCTTATAAAGTTATAAGAAAGTACTTACGGGAAAACATAGTCAAGAACCAGGGAATGGCATACAATTCGGGAATGAATCCAATAGAGTCCAAATGATTAGTTAATTCGGGATCGTGAAAGGCAATCAGTTGGGAGAATTTTGCGAGATATTCTTGGATTACTAGGCTGTTGTCTTTTAGGAAAAACTTGTAAAGATACTTTGGTATAAACGCTGAAAGACAAGAGTAAGCCATAGCTGAAAAAAAAAGATAAAAATCATTAAATTAAATAAAGGAAAAAAATAAATTCATACCTTCATTGTTGAAATTCAGATATAGGAATGGAGCACACAACGAGTCAAGCCCTTGCCAGTAAACATACTCTTCATTACTGACAACCCAGGCTTTTAGGACACGCTTGAACTTTTCATGACCACTTGAACTGGACAAAAGTTCGTCATATTGATGACAACGAGGAATGTCTACTTCAATCTAATGCAATAAAACCATTATTAATAAATTATTGCCTAGTATGGTATTGTAATTACAAATTGTATATTTTGAAAATTTGAATACATACTTGTCTATCCGTGGATGTTGGCGTTTCTTTATCAATGCTGCTATAAATATATTCTATATCACCTAAAAACACAATAAAAACTATTAAATATTATTTAGCATCTTTTTATTGCATATATAATACCTGATATATCCAAAAGACAAGACCATATTTGAGCCCGAAAGAAAGGAGGAGTATCCTGCAAAGCTTCGCGATAAATGGCACTTTTAGTGTAAGGATATCCCTATTAAAAACATGCAATTTTTGAATTTGGTATATACTCGTATATGTGAAAATCTGGTATAATATTGATAATTTCAATAAGGTTAGTTTACTTTTAATAGCCTTTCAAATAGAACGATTCGGTGAAATTGATAAACAATATCCTTCTCGCGTATAACTAGGGGTAGGGTTGTAGCTTCTTTTATAGCTTTACTTTCTTCCAATAGGAGAGGTCTAAGAAATTAAAAATTGGCATAATTAATTTCAACTTTTCATGCTCCAACTAATATTTATTTAGCACTTACATTTTAAATTCAACAAGAGGATAATAAGCTTCTGCTGGAATATCCTGCAATCTTTTCCTCAGCTCACTTAGCGGAAGGATTATGACCGTTTCGTCCAATAATAGACCTCTTTCTTTGGATTTGCCGTGACTTTCACCTTCTAGAGTTAACGAACTGTCAAGGGTAATAA
Organism: Megalothorax incertus; assembly: GCA_036507255.1. Classification (NCBI taxonomy): domain Eukaryota; kingdom Metazoa; phylum Arthropoda; class Collembola; order Neelipleona; family Neelidae; genus Megalothorax; species Megalothorax incertus. Next base: position 18,027 of record JAAZTK010000672.1, read on the forward strand.
TACAGGTAAGTAAATACAAATAAAACTATATAAATTAAATAACATACTTTATCAGAGAAAGAATTGCAGGCTTTTTTCTTGTCAATCCTTGCTTCTTGAGTTCAGAAATGACATCTCCGCCAGCAAGCTGCCATAAATAATAAACTTCTTTGAGCTTCCTCTCCGCCAAATGGTCCCATTTATTCCCCCCGTTTGAATTATTTGAATTAGATTCGCCATCAATTGTCCCCAAATTTTCAAGATGCAAATTGGCGGAAGTGAAAAACTTGTTTGGTGAATTTATGCAACTATTTAATTCTATAGGATAT
>JAAZTK010000673.1:0-18326 GCA_036507255.1 Megalothorax incertus
ATTAGGAGGGTATTCCATTCATCAAAGCCATAAGGTATAACTTCTCCGTCATATTTATTAAGATATTTTCCTATGTAAGAAGTATAATAGCCTGAAGACCAAAGATGTGCAGCGAAAGTTGACTTTTCAAAGGTCTGGCGCCAGTAAAGGGAAGAGCAATTGTCATTATTTGTAAATACATTGTGATTGTGGACATATAGGCCTATAAAAAAGGGGGTTTTTAAAGATTTCTAGCTCAAAAATCAATAAAAATCATTCATGTACTACCTGTCAAGATGCTCGACCGACTAGGACAACACTTTGGAGTGCTACATGGATTATGGACAATGAATTAAGATATAATAGAATTCTACACTGATCCTGAGTAAAATTTATATAATTTTATGGAGGCTCTTACCTAACGAAAAAGTTTTTAAAATGAATTCCTTTTGATTTAAAAATTCGCATGGCTTTTGGCATATAATTCATGCTCCCGAGGACCACATCTTGGTCATCTGTGAGTATTAAAATTATATTTGGTCGCCTCTCCTTCGTCTTTTGTTGAGTATTGCGATCTTTAAAAATTTTTTAAATTTTAAGATTTTTTTTTGAATTAAACCCTTAAAAAAATCATCAATTCTTACTGGACTTTTGCGAAAAGTTGGAAGGGGCTCCCTCGTCGAGGTTGACATTCGTGTCAGAGGGTGACGATTGGGCTCCTCGTCTTGTGTTTTTAGCAGCCTCAGAGTAGGTCACACAAATGAACAAAAGAGTCAGGGTGACGAGTCCAGTGTCGACCCTCATTATTTAAAATAACGGGAGATCTACCTAATTTAAGAGCAAGTCCCCTTGTAGAAAAACATTGCAAAAAAAGTTTGCATTTGGGGCAAATCCGTGCAAAAATATATCTGCGCGTAAGCGTAAAAGTTTAGGTATGAAAAATTTTGCGAAAAAATGCGTATAACTTTGCGTAGAATTAAAATTGGTGATGGCCGGCTTTAAGAGGTAAAAATATACTAAAAGATCACTTGTACTTAATTAAAACGATTATAAATATCTCCTTAATTAGCCCCTAATTAAATTAAATTAAATAGTACCTAAATATTAGCCCACAGCTAAGGCCAAAACAAACCCTCGGAAGCTTTGAAAGACAAAATTCTCAAATTCTGTTTTCGCGGTTATTTGGGTAGGAATTAGGTCTGCATTTTTTTAATTATCGTTACAAATTAATCATGATTTTAATTAATTAAGAAATTATGCATTCCTTTGTTATTAATTATACCACTTATGCTATATGTATGTATATGTAGGTAATTATACTTTCGTCTGCTATACTTGCAAAAGTAATTGCCATTTGTATATTGAACTTGAAATTAATCGTTTCGATACAAGATCATGGTGAACCTTTTTTGAATATTTAATTTAAGCTATATCACTTGATAATTATTTTTATATTGGTTTAAGAACATTTTTAAAATGTTATGCTTTATTATTTGGGATTATGCATTTCTTTAATGCACACAATATATAGGAATTAGGACTAAATATTGTAGGTACGAATGTAAAATACATGGCATTCTCGAATTTATTTATATATTTTAGGTACTTCTATTTCAAATTCATTAATTAAACTGCAATTAATTTACATCACGTATATATTTATCAGCATTAGCTAACTTATCACTCGTCGGCTAATTATCTCCTATTAAATTTAAACACATATATATAAGTAATATCTATAAAGAACTGCAGAGTATATTGATCTTATCAAGCTCAATTATTATTAACATTGTCTAAATACAAATAAAATTTTTTGAATGTTAAAATTAACTTAAAATATCTTGTAGTAATTAATGTTATTCTAAAAATTTAAATACATATCTAAAATAGATCAAAATACAGCTCTAGCTGGTATTCGTAAAACTTAAAACTATATAAATAAATAGCTGCATTGCATTGCATTGATATTATTATTATTCCTATATACGTATACAGTATATACCAAATTAAACCTATCTGATCAATATAATCTTAAAATTAAATTAATTAGTACATACCATATAAATTAAAAGGTAGGTTCATCAATAAACATAGATTTGTTTCAACTGTTCTCTAGTCTCCATCGGTAGTGCGTAAATATTAAATCTCTTCTTTTTAAGGGACCTCTCCTTCATCCTTTTGGGGAAATTGAGAGCTTATGAGTATTCCTCTCCCTTTCCCCCTTTTTTTGCTTTCTCCTATTGAGGATGAGTGATTATTGACCATTTCCGGTTGATCCGTTCTTAAATGTCCATTTTTCTCATTGACAATTGTGTGAGACTCTTCTGGCAAAAAATGGAATATTCTGGGACTCACTGGAACCTCCGCAGGTGAGGAAGTAGTAAGAGGAGGAGGATGTATGGGGTGAAGTTTCAGAACATTTGAGGAAATGACGTTTATTTCTGGATCTTTCTGTGCAGATTTGGCGTCAGGCTCATCTTGAGTCGACACCCGCATTTTTCTAGTAATAAAAGCGTTCGAAATCAGTAGGGTTTCTTAGAATTTTTAATTAAATTGTACCTTATAATTACTGCAACAAATATTATTGCGCCAAAGACAAGTAGAAGAGGAATTACAATGGCACATACAATTAAGCCCTCTTCATTTCCGGACTGACCTCCTTGACCTGCAATTTGAAGATACATCATTTAAATTAAGGAATCCTAAGTACACTAGTACATGACAGTTTCCCCTTTGATTTATGGATATACGGATACAATAACAGCATATATCTTAAAAGAGCTCAAGAGAATGATCATAAAAGTACAGTTAGGGCATATACTTTAAAGGAATATAGTGACCCTTAATAAACCCTTTAACTTTAAGACTTTGGCTTTTCAAAGAGATGTCAAACCTTGACTTTTATTCAGTTTCAAGGACAGTCTTCATTACATTTGAAAAGTACTCGTATTTACTATAGACTTTTATATTTCTCTTGAAAGCATGCTCAAATAAAGGGCATTTCCGCTTTAACAATCAAATGGGTATTTTTTTGTCAAATGACTTACCCTCTTCTAGTGCATTTCCACTGCTTGTCCCTGCAATTAAAAATAATATCAATATATTATATTATTATTCAATGATCGTTAAAAATTTATTTATTTATTTCCATTGTATTGTTCTCTTCTAATTCTAAGTTTTATATAAAAACCTATAAAAATTTTTATGTCTTCTTTTGAGCATATGCCAGTTGATTTTTTTATTTAAAGTTTTAAAGGCTTATTAAAAGTACACATGAACCAAATCAAAAGTTATATATTAAATTACTGATATAATTTTTGAGTTCAATTTATTAGCCAGGCCAAGTTAAATTTGTACTTGGAATAGGTTATTTACACTGAAAGCGTTAAATATTTGCTTACTGATCCTGAATCCTGAGAGGTGTGAAGGTTAACGTTTAAAAAAGTGTTTAATTAATTATTAGAGCAATGCAAAATTCTATAACCAGGAGTCATATATGTATGAAGTTACAATAAGGATAAATCTCAGGTATTTCTTGTTATTGACATTGGCAAACAAATAAATTGTATAATCTTTCAGTTTGAACAGGGGAGTGAAATATTAGCGTCAATGCAGTTAAAACTTTTAGAGCCATTGGATTTTGCGATATTGCTTTTTATGAGTATAGTTATTTTGCAGATATAATTAGATGGTAGTAGATAATAGATAATCTAAAATACAAAACTAATAACTAATATATAATATCCAGTAGTCCAAATGGAAAAACACTCTTTGAAGCTCATCTTATACAAATTTTTACAAATGTATGCTAATTAAGCATTTGAACATTCTTCCCCCGAGTGCAAATACAATTATACTATAGGATATTAGACCAGTCCACTCCAAGTTAAAACCTAATGATTTATTAATGCAATGTAAATTGAGAGAGCAGTTAAACTTATTTAAATACTAATGGATATTGGAAGAAGACACAAAGGATTTTAAAGAATTCTTTTCAAATTATTATAATACCTACAAGATTTAGCATAAAATTAAATCCAGGGCCATTGTAGCCGCATGCAAAATGTCAATTAAACCCCCACGGGTTCAAATTTCAATCGAGACGTATTATAAAAGGATCTTTGTATTAGAATTGTATATCAAAAGCAACGTGGCACTCGGACATGGAATTGAATATGCGTTCAATTTTATTTTGTCCTAATATACAGATAGGCATAGTCTGGGGAAGATGTTACCGGTGATTTCCAGTAGCCTAGAATCTTTATCTTTAGAATTTATGAGTTCTCAATACTGTCCGCTCAATTCACATGCAAATTCAGATTTTTCTAATTAAAACTACAAGGGTGCCAAGAGGCAAATTAACCTTTGTCGGCACCCCCCTTGACATTATTCTAACAGCTAGAATCTAACTTACCATTCTTTGAGTTGTGGTGGATGAGGAGATTGAGAAAGTCTGGAAGGAAATCATGCTCGGGATTCTGTTCGTGAAAAGTCTGTATCTGTTGATGTGAGTGAGAGGAGGCTTCAACGGCAAAATGTTGCTCATTCCCCGAAGTGGAAAAAGGTCCCATTATAAAGCATAATCAATTTCGAACACAATTCTTTCGCACAATCCTCAAATTAATGGGTAAATAGTACAAGTATAGAACATGGGGGAAAACGAGCCAGTTTCATCTCGAAATCACCGAAATATGACGCTTTGAGAATGAACGGTTGTTGAACTAAAGAAATTAAAATGTAAATGGATGTACAAATCCAGGAAGAATCTAGCTATATTTATTCACAGATAAAGTTCACTGTTTAATTGTATTGTAGTACATTGTTATACACTTCTACTTATTATTGCGTCAAATATCGAACTAATTATTCTGAAAAGTGTGTCTTTAGGGTCTGTTATATTGTTATTACACACAACAAAGCCTTCAATTGACAATGAAATGTCATTTCCTATTAATCATTCAGAATTTCAGATCATTCACTTGAATGTATTATACGATATGACTCCAGTATATCAGTAGAACACATACAATGAGGAGTCACAAGTTAATTAGATAATTGATTATCCAAGAATTGAGCGCAATACTCGGAATCTGCGTGAATTATGCCAAGTTTCAGAATCAGAGTCCAAATAGGGCTCCTTTACTTTACACTTTTCGAGACAATGGGTGAACTTTTTGGGCTTAATTTACAATGATATTGAATAATATTTATAGAATTTTAATAGTTTTTATAAAAGGTACAGAAAGAACAATAAAATCACAATTCTAGCCTAGGATGGGGCTAGCAATGGAGAAATGCGAGGTTTTTCTGATACAGGAGGAAAGCTGAGAATGATTAAACTGCAATATTGAATTCGGGTAAAATTTCTACTGGAAATCAGTGTAAATCAATTTCTCTTTATAATAGTATTGTACAGTGAAATCCCTAGTGTATTGTATCGTAGAATAGCTTGGATTGAATGCGAGCTTAGAGCTCCAGCCTAGTGTAATTATACCCTGTCGGGGTTTAAGAGTTTAAATACTAAAGCTATGAATATTTTGGGGATTCCATAAGTTAATAAATGTTAAGGTAGTTTACTAGTTAGACAGACAGCCCATTGTATAAGAGCATTGAGAGTTGAGAGAGATTTCCATATACTCCAAAAAGAAGTGTGGGCATGCACTATTACTCGAACTACAATAGTAAATAATAGTATTGCTATCTAGCAAAAGAACTTAAACTGGTTGAAACCTATATTTAAGCTTTTGAAAGTTTTTCAAAGAATAATAGACGTAGGACTATGAGCATTAATATTAATCCTAAGTATCGTAATATAGGACCCTGAACCCTTTATAATATTGACTAGACGGTTTTGATAAAGGTTCAAAGGGCCTTTCCCAATCTGATCACATTTGATCATAATATACTCAGGTTTCACTCGAGTTTCATGATGGTATGTAGATTTAATAAAGGAATTAATCAATTATTCTACAAGGCTATTACAAAGTATCATTAAAGTGACAGAACTGGAAAAAATATTTTAATTTGGAACGGAAATGCGTTCACATTGAACAACTACCTACATTTTATACATTAAAGGTAGGGAATTGCAAAGTTCGTCATTGCATTTTCGAATTGAAAGAGGATAATTATAATTTTTAAATCGAAATTTAAAAAAAAAAGTAATTTGAGGTTTTTTAGTCTTCAAAATTACAGCTTTACAAGAAATAAATTGTATCGTATGGAAGATGTAATGCTTATTTCCCTTTGATTCTCGTCTACCTAAAATTATAAATTCAAGGTTAATTAGCCAATCTTAAGCCAAAATTAGACATTTAGGATTAGTTTAGATCAAATTGGTATTCAAAAATTTTAGGATCTCATCTCGAATGTTCATATACTATTGGTACCTGCAACTTAAATAATAAAGCTTATTATGTATCAAACCCAATGAATTCTATATAATATTTGATCATTGAAATCATTTAGGATTAATTAAATTAAAAATAAAATTACCTAATTATTCGGATTACTAGTACCCAAAATATTGAAAGATGAATGCAAAAGAACGGTTTTGTTGGTTGTATGCACATTGCATTGCAGATATGAATACAGTGAAAAAAGGCGGAGGATTTGACCAGAATTATTTTTATTTCGTGTATGAAAGTTGTAGATTCCATCTTACTATATTTAATAAAATTACTTGCTAATTGGGTGGATTTAAAGATCAATAATTTAAACAATTAAACCACTTAATTGAACCCAGTAATTCCTCCAGTTGACAGTGTTTTTGGGTGACAAGGGCAATATTACTTTTATCCACTTTTATTATTATTATTATTTTCAAACAATTTTGTCATCATAATCATTAACCATTTTCAAAATTGCTTCGAAATATTTAATTAATTGTGTAAAAATTAGATTAAAAATGATTGAAAGATCTCTCATTCGATCCCCTACCCAGTCGCTATATGAAAGCATTTAAAAGTAATTAATTCAACATCATATAAGTAAGTTTTTGATTATGTTTTAATTGCATTGTACACTAATTAGTTATTTTTTTAAAAATTAGAGCCCAGATGGATAGGGACTTGAATAAATTAACTAAAGGAGAGCTTGGAGAGCCTTTAGATGCAATGTCGAGCTCTGGAACAGGACAAGAGCCAGGTGACGATGGACAAGATGATTCCTCCGAATCTGAAGACATTTCTTCCTCATCCGCTGCCGATCTCCTGAGCTTTCGACAACAATGGGAATCTGAATTAATGGCTAAGAAGAGTCAGAGAGTGTGGAAATGAGGAGGAGGATATTAACCAAAAAGCCAGGCTCCTTTTTCTCAAGGGTGTCTCAATGGAGAGGTCAAATAATCTCTACGAGGCAGTTCAATTCTACAGGAGGGCCCTCCAGTTGGACCCTGACATTGAGTACAAGGTGAATGAGCTAGAGAGTAAAGACCAGACAGAGACAATGGCCCGATCCGTCAGATCAACCCCAGAAGAGGAAGATGGAAGCCCATTAGTTGACTTTGAAGAGGCTTCTCAACCTTTGGGAAAAATATTTATGAGCTACTTTGAGGAGAATGGGGGACTACTTCTACCCAAAAACAAGTCGGATAATCGGAGCCATTTGAGTGATTTACCGGTGGAAGTTATTGCATATATTTTGAGGTTCAATCATCTTATTTAATTATTTAATTTTAATTGATTTTAATCATGTAAATCCTTTTTTAGGTGGGTAATTTCCAGTGATTTGGACTTGAGGAGCCTTGATATTCTTTCAGGAGTATGCAAAGGTTTTTATTGTCTTTGTAGAGACGAACAGATATGGCGATTGGCTTGCGAAAGGTTTATTCAACTCTCAGCTTTATTCAAATATACTCTAATTTAAAGTTTAATATTTTTGTTACAGAGTTTGGGGACCGTGTAATATATTAGATGGGTTCTATCCTTACATTTCTTATAGAGATATGTTCCTCAAAAGAACTCGGTAAATATTATAACCATCTACGATGTTTCTTATACCTAATTGATAATTATAAATCTTATTGTAGAGTCCGATTTGATGGGTGCTACATAAGTAAGGTTACCTATGTTCGTGCTGGAGAGCATTCTTTTCAAGACCATTCGTATAGGTACTAGGTTTTAATTAAGATCTATTGCGTAAACCTATGTATAATTAATTCTACCTTCTTATTTTTTAGACCCTGGCATCTCGTAGAGTATTTCAGATATATCCGCTTCTACCCTGATGGATCTATTCTCTTCCTAACCACATCTGATCCACCTGGATCCACCGTGAGCTCCCTCAAACTCAAAGATCCACATCATCGCTCCTCGAATGTCCTTCGGGGGAAATATCAGATATATGGAGAGAATAAAGATATGGTGGATTGTATGGTGAGGCTGAACGAGAAGAATAAGAGCAAGGGTAAAGAAGCTTATTTTCATCTACAATTCCTCAATCAAGGAAATCAAGGGTAAACCAAATTGGATTCTGTCCTGGAGTCATTACGCTCACTATTCAAAGTCTACGTGCAATTTCGGGGCAGACCAAGTCACAGAATTTGAATTAAATGCTAGTAAATTTCCCCCTCTTTATTTCTCTCGTGTCTTGTCTTATTCAAAGAGAGCGGAAAGAATTCTTGAATAAAAATACCATGAATTTAAATGTGTTACTACCTATACTTTGTTATGCATCAAGGAGTACAAGTCTATTTATATTATAATTAGAAAAGATAAGAAGCTGTAACGGTTCTAATAGATAATACGAACAGAAGTTCAGCGGGATTTAGATGAGGATTCCTCAGAGATATGACTTTCTTGTGAAATATTAATTTGCACATTATATTTTAAGGTAGTAGTATATTCTGCAGATGGCTACCTATGAAAGATAAGGGTTTGGCGTAGCTTGAGGGCGAAATAGGAGATTGGAATTTTTGACAGAGCCCGTGCTTTGAATACAGAGTAGTAGGTAATAGTACTTTTGACAGTCTGACTCTGACTCTCTCTCTTATGCTCGTCTTTTATTGAGGATTTGAGAGACATCGAGTAATTACTTGTTAACACATTGTAAGTTAAACATTACCATAATGTCAAATAGTAGCAAGTGAATTAACCAAGTTACAGAGCTAAGAAAGTTAGGGATCCTTATTAGAATAATAGAATAGAAGGGTTTATTTAGAATTAGAAATTAGTTAAATAATGGACAACATTGAAGATCAATTAAAGTTACTCCTAAAAGGGGAAGGATTGGAGAATGAGACGAAATTCTGTGACTTTGTAAGTGTATTATTTTTATTATTAGATTATTAATTAATATATATAAGGGAACTTTAATTGTAGTACTTCGTAATCAAAATCTATTTTAATAATTTCAGACGCTAGCTGACCAAAATGAAGCACTTGGTAAGTAGTAATAAATGCTAATTATTATTAATATTCAATTTATTATCATACATATTTAATTGAATTCTACATTTCAAATAGCATCAAAAGGAATATTGGTTCAAGGGCCCAGTGAATTTATTCCAGTTGTCAAACAGAATATTTCATACATTGTAGCTGGCCTTTTAATTAATGAAGAAGGTGAAATTTTGATGATTCAAGAAGCCAAACCTTCATGTGCGGGTCAATGGTACAGAGATTATTATATAAAATATTATTATTTTAAACCATAATTGTCAATCTTTTCTAGGTATTTACCAGCAGGAAGATTGGAGCCTGGAGAAACCATCGTTGAAGCCGTCAAGCGAGAGGTTGGAATTGCACATATCAATTTGCAATTATTTCTAATTTAATTGGTTAAATAGGTATTGGAAGAGACTGGGTTGGAGATGGAGCCTTCATCCCTGCTTATGGTCGAAGCTGCATCAGGCTCTTGGTTCAGATTTGTCTTAACTGGTTCTGTGGTTGGTGGACAACTAAAAACAACGGCTCAGGCAGATTCGGAAAGCCTTCAAGCTAAATGGGTATTTTCACTCTAAATAATTGGTCAATTAAATCTTATACATCGGCAAAACTAGGTAAAAAATGTGGATTCCCTACATCTGAGAGCAAAGGATATTATACCCCTGATAGAAAAAGGTTGGTTCAGTTCTAAATAACATCATCATCTTTACTAAACGATTCAAGTCTAATCAAGTGCTTTATTTAAAATAGGAATTGAGTATTACAAAAATCGAGATGAGCCCTGGCATTCCCCAATCCTTCCAGTTTCCCTCCCTCACTCCAAGCTGTACATGCGGTTTGTAATTGTCGCTCGAAAAAAGAGTAATAATCGGGCAAATGTGCTCCTCTCCGAGAAAAATCATATTCACATTCCCCTCATTGAAATCAATCCATCAAGTTCGCTTCATTCACTCATCAAAAAGTATATGAATGTAAGTCGAGAATACTTAATAGTACAAATATACAAAATATTTAGAATCAGTTTCACTAATTAATGTCTAATTAGGAGATATTTGGATCCCCTCTTCCTGTCCACAAGCCGCATGGAATTCTATCGATAGAGTACTTGGGGAAACCTCCAAAGGAGCATGATGGGATGACCCTCAATGTTCTGGTATCGGTTCGACAAGCCCTTGAAGAAGTACTACTGATTGACAAATATTCCTGGAGGGAGGTGGGACAAAATCTAGGGGAGGAACTCGTAAGTAAGCTAGGAAAGCACATGTCCATTCCACTTCATGTTATTCGCTGATAAATGATCCTATTATATACTACATATGTACTATTAATCCAATCGAATCTTAATTAAGAGTTTGGAGCTCAAATTATAATAGTCTTTTAAATGGCCAAATTATAAGTGCAATTATTAATTAAACTTATTAACGAATCGAATGCAAATTGATATTATAATTGTTAGTTTTGAATAATATTAGTATAGAGGCTCAATAACAAAATAATTGCTTTGCAATCGAATCTCTTTTAATTAATAATATTACGCTATATCGTTGCGTAGTCGGTGTCTATGTGCATCATGTATTACACATGTACCTTAAATCTTAATTAATTAAAATTAAACTCTTGGATAACACGGTTAAATATTTCTATTAATCTAATGATAAGTGACATAAAATTTTTATTTTTGTAAATTAATGTTTGCAGAACATGATTTACGGTTTTGGTAGGGTCTAAAATTTAGCTAGGCCCTTGAGTATTTGTAATTTTGTATTAATACTTGGATAGGTATTTAGATTAATTTATATTTATAATATGCAAAAAGAATTTATTTAAGACTAATTACTTGGCCTGGGATTAATGTACGGATAAGAATTAAAAACTTTCATTGCAATGCAATTAAATAATATTTTTTAAAAACTTTCATATGAATAAATCCTTTTTTAATGGTCATCACCCGAATTCATATAATACACGATAGATCTTTTTATCAAATCAAATCATTAATAATTGATGAGTATGACCAATGCAATCAAATCAATTAATAATTAATAGTAGTAATTTACATGATATATTGATAATTGAAAGTAACGTCAAAACAAAAACAAACAAATCAACGCAGTGCAGTGCAGTGTTTAAAACTGGGTCCTGGGAGTATCCTCGATTCCCACTCGATTCTCTATATATGTACTTTATTTTATAATCCTTGTCGATTCCTCATTCAACAAGTGGAAGTTCAACAGGCTGTGTTTAATTTCTCCGTTAAATTTTGATTTATTTCAATTAATTTTAAATAATTCGGCCCCAATTAAGCATAATCAATCAACGCAGGTGAAGGAGACTTACTCCGGAGTCTAATTAGGTAAGATTTTCTAGGAATTATATGTCTAAAACATAAGAATTCTGATTCTCTGAATTAGACATTCAAAATATTTCAAATATATATTTTTTGTTCGTCAAGTTTCAACCCATTATTTTTATGTACCTATTTAACTATTGTCCATTTATCTGAATTTATTTGTCAACTGATAAGATTTATGTTCTTTTTATGACGCGATAATATCCCTTCCATCATGCCTAATTAGTAATTAGGGGGAAATGAGCATGATAATAGGATTAATCATGCTTTTTTGTATATTAATAAATTAGTAATTTACCTGTCAGTGTCCCGTTCGTTTATTAAGGGAAAGACTAGCGAGTTAAATATATCTTGATTATAATTAAAAATTATAATTTATGTATATAGATATATTTTAATTATTGTTAGCCAGGTGCAGTATATGATTATATGTATTTGTGACTTTTGTTGGTCACCTCTTTGATTTCCTTTTATTCTTGTACTAGATTCTTTCATTCTTCTTAAAGTTGGCTGTTGGATTGAGGATTCTTCAAGATGAGTTTCCAGTGTACAAAGACCTCTCTAATCATCCTCAATATATTTTACATTGTAAGCCGTACCTGATAATCTTATTCATTCTATTTCTGAATAATATTTTATTCTAATTTTTGCAGGTTGTCGGAATTAGTTTGATAGCAGTCAGCGTAAGTTTCTAAACCAAACTATTAATTGATTTTTTTTTTGCATAAATAGGCTATTTTTATTCTCTTGATTGAAATCTAGGCAAACTCTTTAACAAATAATGGAGTGTCCTATCTTCCAATCATTGGAGGAATTGTATTTTGTGGTGTATTTCTTTTGGTAAGTTTAAACTTGGATTTTAAATAAATCAATTTATGTAATATTTTTTTATATTCTAAAAATATAGGTGATTTCTCTTCTCGGAATCTACGCCGCTTTAAGGCACCATCAAGTCCTCCTCTTTTTTTATATGGTGGTTCTCTTTGTGCTATATCATCCTACAATTCTCAATTGCTACCGCTAGTCTTGCCGTTTCTACTGGTGGGTTTCTTTAATCCTTCTAATTACAATTAAATCATATATTGATTTGAAACCTCCTTTTTAAGATACTCAAATTCTGCTCGCGGAACAGGGCTGGAAGTCTGTCCATGATGACATCAAAACAAGTGTTCAAGGTATCGTGTTCTTACTAATTCTTACCGAATACAAACTACAAAGTTGAATTCAATCATTCGTAGATACTTTTGGATGCTGTGGGCTTACCGTAAGCCAGTACTAATTAGTAATTACGTTTAGTACGATATAAAACTATTTGGATTTTTATAGGATGTCAAGATTCCTCAAAATGAGACTGATGGACATCCTAGCTGCCTCAATGCTGTAAAATTCATTTAATTCTTTTAGGTATATCTCCAATCAATAATCATTTAATTCTCCTTCAGGGCATTTGTTATTCTAATGCAAAGAATAGCTCGGTTTGCAAATTAGATGATGACTGTTGCAGCTTCAAAAATGCCGATTGCGGATGGTATATTAATAAAGTTATAGACTTAAACTTGATAATTGAAATTTTAATTGAAATTGACTATTGATTTCAAAGTGATCCTTGCTTGGATACCCTTCGTGAAAGTATTGGACAAGCATTCAGAGCCACTGGAGGAGTTTCCCTCTTTTTCAGCTTTACAGAGGTAAGATTCTTATTGAAATAGAGCTTAAATACTCAGAGTCAGGATCAGATAAAAACGAATTCAGGTAGTATAGACCGCTTTAAGGATCTTTTGAGGAATTACTGATAAACTGTAGCTAGTTCATTTTGAATGCTAATTAGCTTATATACTAACAAATTGTAAGACAAAGAATTAATATATGTTAATTAAAAACTAATAGTTCGCGGGGGTTATGCTGACGTTCCGCTTCCGAAATCTAAAAGATGAAAGAATGCATTCATCTTCAGCGTTTCTCTAAATCTTCCTATACTGTATTTATTATTCAAGACCAATTAGTGATCTATCCGCCTCTAATATTCTATTTAAATAATTAAATTAATATTTGCATTAAGCTTCAATAGATTGGGCACAACTCGAAGGTAGTTAGGATCTAATTCTTTATATTGGTCACAAGGACAAGCACAACACTGAACAGACGTCAAACACCTGTATTAACATTATACTCTCTCTAGTACTAACTTACTAACCCTTTCACATAATATTAAATTCATTTAGCATTCAATATTCATATTTTAAAACGGATTTGAGATTAACCCAATGCAACCTTTGCTTTCAAAGTTTCAATGCTCATTAAATTAACCTGCTCAATGATCCTAGATTGAATTCATGATATACATACGATATGAATATCCAATGCAATGTTAAATCCTTTCACTCCAACTAGATAATCGGTGCATTTTTGGCGAGATCTTACCGGAATAGTAAGACACTTAAATTGTAAAATATTATTTTTTAAATAAAAGTTCTCCATATAGTGTATGGTACGAGTTATTAGGTAAATGTCCTTCAAAGGAATACCTCCAATTTACATTCGATTCCAACAAAAAACATTGAATACTACATCTTCTCTTCCTATTTATTTATCTCTATGTACTATAAAATATATATGCACTAGAGATATCTTAGTCTTAGGTATATTCTTAGGTACAGCTTATTGGTAGAATAAAAAATTCTTTAATATAATTTGGATAGCAAATCCTAATTAATATTATCTAATACCTAGGTCCTAGACCTACATGTAATATCATACTTTAAAAAATTTATGAATACTGGGGATAAATTGCCCTAAATAACAATTTCCGAGTATTTAAATCGGCCTTAATTTGTGTGTAGTTAAACTACACGTATATATTGTACATGTTATACTTATAAAGCCTTAAACTTATGATTGGAATTTGGAATTAGTTAAAAATTTTGAATGTATAAAGTATATATACTAAACTGAATGATGGGAATTAAGAGAAAAAAATGCTAATTAAATTTAAATTACTAGTCAAACATTGTATTTATTATAATAATTTTTAGGTGTATAAAAATGTATTAAATTCTCTTTTTATTAATTGTAATAATTTAATAAAATGTATAATTATTATATATAAAATTACAATATATAATTAATAGTTTCCACCTTGCGCTTTTTCTAATTTTTAGATTTTACTTGTAAAGAATATATAATTATGGCCATAAAAGAAAGATAAATTCAGAATCTCTTGATTGAAAGACACATTTTAATTATTAATCATCCTCCAATTGAAAAGGTTCGAGACGATCCGAAAAAGATAGCATTCCATTGAGTAGGTTCACAGAATTCTCCAACTCCGTAATGAGCGACTGGCATCTATTGATTGAGTAGTTAAGGTCAGGGATCCTATTAAATTCCATTGCATTCCTCGCGAACCTTTTCTGTTGGATAGATAGCCCTTTAAATAATCTATCCACATCACCATCAATCGCCTGTACTCGTTTTATGATGGAGTTTTGTTCAGACACAACCTCACAAGTCTCTCTGAGCAGCTTATCATGGTACGCTGATGTCATTCTCAACAGTGGTTCAGGGTCAATTGACCGTATGTTTTCAATATTGGTCTCCCTTTTGGATTTGCCCCAAAAGTGAGGTTTTTTCTCCTCGATAATTGGCAAAACATTTTGGATTTCCCTCAACCTTTGAATGATTGGGTCATTGTAGATGACTTCTTTTATATCTTGGTTCTCAAGTGGACCTAGAGGGCCGATGAACGGTAACAATCCCCTTATGAAAGCACATTGAACTGGACATTGAAGAAGAGGGTGAATTATCAGTATTTGTTGACGTCATTTGATTATCTAAAATTTGTTATTAAAGTTCATTAAACTTTTAATTTTATTGGCATTTTGGCTTAATGGGGGGCTTACCAGCAGTAATATTATCACATTGATTAAGGCTCGACAAGTTGATTGAGGCGGATTCTTGGGAAGGAAGTACTTGAAGATCATTCTAATTCCTCCGGAGAAATTAATTTTTGATTTTTGAGATTTTTTGAACTTTGAGAAGCTCCCATCCTTCAAGTCAGGACAATCGTGGATTATCTCACATCTCGGGTGAGGTTTTTTGGTTACTGATGATGTCGCAATTAAAAAGGTCAATTAGGTAATTTTAATTGATTAAATCAAAAAATCTTTTGTTGACAAAATTTATGAATATTGGTAAAAATTGCGAAAAATCACACAGAATTCAAATATTTTATCAAAATACTTGAAAGATAAAAATATTATTTGGAGACTTTCTAAAATTCTTTAATTTCTTTTAAAACAAGTTAATTAGTTCATTAGTAAGTCAATTCATTAAATAAATCATTTCCGGAATGTCAGAGGACAATATGGACACGTCGAACAACGATGGAGGGGCAGGGGAGACTGGAAAAATGTTTCATCTTAAAAAGTGGAATGCAGGTTCAAGTTTAAATAATTAATTTAATTATAATATCCCAATTAATATTTCATTTTTTAATAGTGGCTATGTGGAGCTGGGATGGTATATTTTAATTACGATTAAACCAAAAAGGAATTGTTTAATTGAGCTTTCCTATTTTTCAGTTGAATGTGAATCGTGTGCTATTTGCAGAGTTCCAGTGATGGGTAATTTAAAATTTTGCTTTATATTAGATTTATATATTTTAATTGGTTTATTTGATTATGTATGTAATGTTGATAGACGCCTGTCTTCGATGCCAGGGACAAGGTCAAGAGAAGAAGGAAATTTGCGTAGTTGTATGGGGTGACTGCAACCACAGCTTTCATAATTGTACGGTTTTAATTGATTGATATACAGGGTGGCCACCGGAGTAGTATATTTTTTAAACATGCTATAGTTTTTATAAATCTTCCAGCTTTTAATCTAATTTTTTACTGGTGTATAGTACACAACAGGGGATTTATAAAAATATATTTTCCAAATGACCACCTTCACTTGCGATGATATGATGAAGCCTTAAATCAAAATTCCCAATAATGCGCTAAAAGGCATTTGAAGTGGGGATTTCAAACTCTTCCCTAATTAACAGCTCCAAATCCCCAGATTTTCTTCAATGCTATCCCTGACACTCCCAACGATCTCCGGGCTACCCGTTTGACATGAGGTGTCCAAAAATTTTAGCTTCTTCCATCGACTCTTTCTCCCAAAACTTCAAAATTAGCTCTAAAATGTATTCATAGCTTGGATTCAATTATTTGATTTTCAAATGAGGTCTAATATTTTTAAAAAATTAGAGCACATCATAACATTAGTAAAAATGTTTCCGAATTTTTTCTTAGCTGCCGTGAAAATTTTTCCGGAAGAATAAACGAATTTCCCCATAAGGCTGTGTGTTAAATAAAATAGCTCCCAATGTCGAACAATTAATAATTTTTATAAAAATTTTTAGCGGAGAGAAAATCCGCCCTCAAGCTTGTTTAAAATTGACAAACCATTTACTCTAACAATGAGCAAATGATCAGGATTTAGTTTGTATACTACTCCGGTGGCCACCCTGTATATTATATATATATTTAAATTTTAATCTATGTTTAATTGAATTGAGCAGGTTGTATGTCCCAATGGATTCAAAAAAATCGGAGATGTCCTCTCTGCCAGTCTGATTGGTATTCCATTAATATTATATTATATTCATTTTAAATTAATTATAAATCATAGAGTATAAATTCAATTTAAAATCCGTTCTTTATAATTCTTAGGTCTGTTCAAAGGATGGGTAAATAATTACTATTAGGAATCATCTATATATCTAGAGTATCATTCTATTATTCAATTTTACTTATCAATTAATTATTGTACTTTATCACATTTTTTTAACTCCAAAAATCCTATACACTTTTAATTGAATTTTTAAAAAGATCTCTTTATATTATACTCGGAATACCTAATATCAGTAGTAATAAGCGTTTTTTTTCAATTGTACGTGTGTATGAAGGAGTAGGATTAGTAGTTAGTACTGTACAAGTATAATACTAGGATTAATATTATGTATCGTATAATTACAATATATCATTATATCGGATCGTGAAGATAAGTGATAAATAGTATATATCATAAGATGTTATAAATTTAAGTACAATATTAAATAAAGGTACAGAACTGAGAAATACAGTTTGAGCAAAATGTTATTTTATTTAATTTGAAGCATTCAATAACTTGTATCGCAGAAATATTCAATAACTTGTATCGCAGAAATATTAAAATATAGACAATTTTATTATTAAATTCTAACTTGCATTCTTTCAAATATTGGTAGATTTTTACCTGCTTCGACAAAATTTCTTTAAAATAGAGCGTAAAAAAGGCAATATTTCCACAAAAATGTGCTAATCTTGAAAATTGATAACATTTTGAATGGATTTAAATGAGTATTTCCGAATGGCTCCGTCCTTACAAGCAGCATAGAGGTATCCATCCGGCCCATCCCCTTTGATCTTGACAATGGGGGAGAAGTCAGACCCAGTCAATTGAATCCGCTTTCCTACTCCAAGCAAATCCAGGGTTCCATCATTCTTTGCCGCCCAAAATGTACCATTTTTTGAAGAATGACAACAGAGATCCAGTATGGGAGAATTATTTGGCCAACGGATTTC
>JAAZTK010000674.1:0-18323 GCA_036507255.1 Megalothorax incertus
TTTGGGAAATACCTAAAGTAATTTATTATTAATTTCATCGGACTCCCTTTTCTCGAAGATTGCTTCCTTCTTTTGTTCTAATACTTCCCTACTGGCATGCTCCCTAAACGATCCTTTCATCCCTAGCTCATATCAATATGATTTTGCAAAGTCCACCTTTCTCCATATATACAATACTATGATACTGCATGAATGTTTAGTATTTCGAGATGCATAAATCAAGCAAAGAATATTATGCCAAAATGATTTTCCTCCTCTCATTCGGCCTATTGCATAGCTTATCAATAAAAGCACAAACTTGAAACTTCCCTACAGAATTAGCCACTGACTACCCATCCCTCTTTTTTCTCAGCATCTGCATTTTATTTCTTGTAAAAATAATAAAATTCCCTTGTACTACAATTTTATGCATCATATTATTAGTCTACTATACATATATGTATGTATGTAGTAATACTTATAAGCTATATGATGCTGTATGTAATAAGACATGCTACTAGTTTTATAAGATATTCGTAGGATAGTATTATATATCGTAGTACATACTACTATGATATATCTGTATTCTGAATTCTGATATTCTCATTCGATTCCAGCCCTATTGTAGTAGTAAATCTTTCAATAATAATTGAGAATTGAAAAGACTTCGATTAAAAGTCACATAGGAAATATCCCTCTTTATAAAAAAAAGAGGGGGCCGACAGAAAGCAAGTTTGGCATTACATTTCAGAGGATAAATTGAACAAAAAAGCATGTTTTGTGTTTAGTAAATGTTCCCTTCTAATTATATCTTTTGTGAGCGACTGGCCCTATGTTGAAATGCAGGGAGGCCTTTTGTTTTCCATGCTGCTGTCAATTAATTGCCTAATTAAATCCTCCTTTATTCTCCCACTGATTCGATCGAATATTCATATTTATATGTATCATATCACGCTTTTCAAGTGCAATGGAGTAAAATTTTTGAATTCAAATACATTTTGATTGAGTTTTTGGCACAATATGTTTTCGACATGAATTCATACTCTATCAGTATTACCATATTGCCGGCTAGAATTAAACATGTTTCAGTAATTGCTAAATAATACATATGTATTAGTATTATAGGCATTATTATTTCAAGATGCATACTATTGTACATGTTTATATTTTCACCCTTCCTAAATTTTCTGTTTCTCACATAATGGTTTGTGGTTAGCAGGAAAACATTGTAAATTGTGAAGGGGGTGTAAGAAGAGCAGCAGGGTCGATGGAACAGTGAGCATTTAATCAAAAACTTTTGCTTAAAGACCACGGGTTGATTATCAGATTGTGGAAATTAGCCTTCGTAATGACTCTGGGGAAATAAGGTATGCTCGTAGTGTCGAATGTGAGGATTTCAAATGTTTTGAGGTGGTATGGTTGAGAGTGAGATTTAAAGTGGTCGAAAATAGCTGGAGGCTAGACTTCCAAAAGCGATCCAAGCATAACAATGATTGCGATAACATTAGGTACATGGTATAAAACTACAATAAAACTATGTACGGATGTGTTTATTCTGTGTACCTAAGTAGTAGTGCAATAGTTAGTAGTTGAAACTCTCCACTGAAATAAATGGCATTGTAAAGTGTAGGTAAAACACTGTGCAAGTTGGGGAGATTGTAGGAGGAGGTAAATAAAGGTAAAAAAGAGGTTCTCTCTCGGAGAGCCAGTACTAAACATAAATTGTCTTTTCGCATGGAAAATTGCCGGAGGAGGGGGATAAGGGCACGAAATCACTAAAGGATTTTGCTCGGGGCGATTTATAACATTTATTATTGATTGTGCTCATTTACTCTGACTTCCTCCGTGCAAATTCCTAAGCCTAATCCCCCTCTACCTCCTCCTCCTCAAAGTTCTGATTATCCAGAGGATATCTTTGAATATTCTTGAGGTCGAATGGCATGATTTAAGGGTGTGCGATAATACTACTTTGATACGAAGTTTGAGTTGACACCTGGATTTACTCTAGTCTCTAGAGCTTCTCCAAAGAGAAAAAGGATCAGGGAGACTTGAGTAAAAAGTAAAGAGAAATCCTTTATCCCTTGAAAAATTGTGAGTCGAATTGGATGTTTTTGTGAGACTGATGATGAGAATCGAGTTAAAATGTTCCGGATAACAAGTCTTCTTTCTTTCTTTTTCTTGAGGGCCTCCTCCCTCTCATCCCTTATGTCTATTTAGCTAGCTCAGAGGGGAGATAAAAGCATATGTAAGTTTACTTAAAATTCTCTAATGACACAAACTCAATTTGACATTTCGAGTGATATATACTATATATTATACTGCTAGGCAAAACCAATAAGCGAAAGCTGGCCCATTTGAAAAGATACATGGGGTGAAGGTGCTGCTGTGCATCCCTATTTGCTTAGTGTATGTGCGTATACATATATCTGTATATCTTTAACTATATCGGGAGGATGAGGCCTCGAAAATGTATTTATCTCACTACATATGGCATTAGAGAGAACAGAGCATTGTAGTGCTACTATTACTACTCTGGTTTGGTTGTATCCTCGAAAAAGGGGGAAGAAGAGAGTGCTTGCGATCGTTCTTCCAATTCCAAGTTTTTCCCAGTTCAAAACTAGAAATGGGCCTTCTCTTTCCTCTGTACTCTAATCCTGTGAATTTGATGGTATGGTGGTGGTAAGTTGAGCAAAGGCAGTTTAATTCGAGCCAGTATTGCTGCGTTGCGCGTTGCAAACTCACGCAGGAAAGTAAAAGGGGGGAATGAGAGGCAGATTTCCGTCCAACCAACCCGCCTTTGCTATGCTTTTGTTATGCCTACCCAAGAGTGTGTGCATTTTTACTATCTGAGTACTGTTTTGGGCATCCGAATCCAAAGCGTACACTCTGCATTCTGCAGCTCCTTCCTGAATCTGTAGGTGTACCTTCGTGGGGCTAGGCGGTTCGAACTCGAGTTTTACTCTCGATCGTATAGCGATCCCTCTGAGTTTAGTAGTAGACTCGTAGTGTTTGACAGAGAGTGTGTGATCACAAGTCTCACGAGGAATAAGGATTGCCATCGCTTTTTTAAGTGGACAAGTCGAATCACATATCAAGGAGTGAGCGAGTAAGTAGGACCAGTCGATCAATTGGAAACTCTTCACTGTGTTGATACTGTTGAGAAAAAGTTCTGCGCTCATAATTAAAGCCTTACTGGGTGATTAGTGGAGGATTTACAACTCTAAAAACACTCATTGCACAATATAATTCTTGAGGAGCTGAGAAGAGATTTCCCGACCTTTATAATACAGACTCCACTTTAAAGCGATTGACCACCACCAACAAGTGATAAAATTTATCAACCCAAATACATTTGTGCATTCATCCAGCTCAGCATCTCTATTATATCATCTCCAATTTATGATATATCAATTCCAATCTTTTCAAATCAGTATAATTAACTCTATTTTGTGTCAATTTACATTCTATCCTCATATCTCCCAGTGCAATTGAATCAACAGCCTTAAACCTTGTAGTATAATTTCAAGTCTTTCTCAAACGTACAAATCTCTCTTCAATCCACACATCCCTGTAAAGTGCAAATCCTTTAAAATTGTATTGAAATAATACTACTAATATATAAATACTCGATTCATAGAAAGTGTTTAGTGTGCTTTGTCCTCATAGGATTGACTCCTTGTGCCCTTCTACTTACAAAAAAAAATCTACCCATCCAGAGCATCAATAAATTTTCACATGTGTTCCTTTAGCGGAGAATGTAAGCGCCGCCATTAAATGGTTATTTCTTCCTACATTTCAATACATTCTATCTAGTAAATTACTACTACCGATAATATAATGCTAGCTAAAGACAGTAGGATACATTTGTAATTTATATTAATGCGTAAACTTACAAGTATTCAATCTCAGGCAGATTTGGGTCGGCGCTTCAAATCTAATAATAATTTAAGAGTACACCGCTAAGTAAAGTCATGAGGGGTCGGAAGAAATTGTGTTTGAAAGGAGGCTCCCTTTCTTAGCGGTTTCGCCTTTCAACGTGCATCAATTATGCATTGCTGTTGCTTTCGCCGATGCTCTCAATTCACCGGCTTTCCGGGATTGCATTTTAGGGAAATCCGAATTTGCATTTCGATGATGAAAAGGGGGCAATTTGTTTAAAGAGATTGGCCAAAAGAACATTTGTTTTTTACTTCACTTGTCTAGAGTATGGGTGTTTAGCTACATATACTACATATTAGTTTGGAACATATATTAGTATATGGAACCGAGCATTCAAATCAATACTTTTTGTAGTTGTTTTCGGTTGGTGGATATACAATATTATATATCCACCGCCTCGTAAATCATTTATGATAATTTCCATCTCCTAGCTTCTTCTGCGTGTGTAGCACTTTCAATGGCGATTTCTGCTTCCTTTGCAATACGAAAAAAGTGTCAAAAAGAAAAGGGAACGAATGTGGTTTCCTCCGGAATCCCGAATGTAACCATATTTTTTGGTATTGGATTTGCCCATTCATCCCATTGTTGGCACATGGTTGTGAGCTCGCCTGTTGCCGCCCAGGATTTGTAAATCAAGAGGGAAATCTTTTGGCAAAGTTTCAGGGGAAGGGAGAGCATTTTTAGAATGCTGTAGTATCCGTAGTAGGAAGAAATGAAAGGGAGCTTGGGGAATCAAGGGACATTAAGAGGAAGAATAAAAGAGTATACCAGGGGAGTTTTTACACTTTAGATATAATAAGCATTAAAAGTCAAATCAAAACAAAAAGTAGTAGACCGCCATCGAGCAGATGGAAATGATTCTACATCCGAATTCACTCAGAAAGGTCATTGTTATCCACAAAAGTTGAATTCAAAGCAGAATTATGCAATCACACGTACAAGCCGTTGGCTCTAAGCTGGTTTCGAAGTTAAATACCACCTTTGACGAGCTAAAATAACATTATTTTGAGTTAGGAACTACTGAAGAAAGCTTCAAGGGATTCAATCCCCCTCGACTCCCCAAATCCCAATCCTTGACTTTGCATCTCAGCACTGCCAAACGTGCTCTGTGTATTGAATTTGTTGGAAATGTCTCAAAACGTGCCAGCTACCAGTCCCTATATCTTAATCCATTATGGCCATATCCTCTAACCCTCCATATAGAAGTTAATAATAATAATATCTCTTCATGTCCGGATTTCAGAGTTCGAAATTCTACTTCCTCAATTTCCCCTCTCTCCCACTCCCTTGAGCATTTATAATCAGACAACCCCAGGGAAGTCCTCAAAAAAGTGCTCATCATTTTAATTGGGTTAGCGTCTTTTTGGTGAGGGAACGCTTAAATTATTTATCGGAATGACATTATTTGCTAAGCACTGAATTATGGAGGAGTCCAATAGAAGTTTCACATTAAAGTGAAAAGTTTTTCAGTAATTCGGCTGAATAATCCTTATATTGTAGCAAGTTAGTACCATACAAGAATATGTAATACAGATATTGTACAAACGTGATTGATTGAAAATGCCTCTAAACTTCTTTCCCCTATTTTCAGCAACTTGCCGAGTACAGCTGAAAATTTACAACTTTTTCAATGAATACTGAAGCATGTATTTGACAGTATAATTTGCAATTCAAATATAGTATAAAAAGCCCCCGACAGATTTACATTAAATGTGTGTCAATTTCCTACACTTTGAGGCTCAGAGTAGATCTTTAAAAGGATTTGTGTAGGAAAATTGCTTTCCCACCATCTAATCTAAATCTCTCGATGCTCTATAAAATCAGATTTGACGTTGAAGTGATATGATGAGGTGATTTATTCTAAAATTCAATAATACTGTAATACGGTACTATTGTTATTGTATTGTTACTTATAAATTTATCTGTAGGTATTACTGATACCTACAGATAAATTTATAAGGAACAATCGATGAATCTCCTGAATGCCCTTTAGTCCTTGTGTCCTGGCCAAGATGATTCTGAATGCTAGGATATTTACGATTAGAATAAGCTATAATATGCAGAACCTACTGATCAATTATCATAATATACCTATATTAGCACAAGTACTAGAACCTATAGGACTGGTATAGTATGCCTTAAAATTCTATTTACAAACAAAATGTTTTATCCTCGTGCCTTTGGCCCTTTACTTACCTAAATGATAAATGAAAATTTATTTAAATTCATGTCCATAAAAGGAATGCGGTCTCTTCCTTCATCCCTGACCAAACATTGACAGGGAGTCCTCTCCCCTGAATACAAACTCGACAGAGATCAGTTCGATTACCGTCATACCTAATAGTACTCGTAGATCCCTAGTTTATAAATATTATAATAAAACTTTTTCAATCCGTTGTTTTATACATAGTAGTAGATGGATATTTCTCGGGAAGTTGCCATTTCATAAATGACAATGACAGACAAGAGTTTGGTCATATTCATTCGAAACATCAATCAAACTCTCCAGAGTCCACCTCTCTTCTCTCATCTCACTCGGCTCGCCGCATTGTTCTTTCACCGAGGAAATAATTAATTGTTGGGTGCGAAAGCCTTTTTTAGTATATCAGTATTATATACTAGATTATAGGCCCGTGCTTCGCCGTCTTTTATCTCACTTAGGTCAACCGGATGTCAACCCCAACCCTGTCAAAAGTATAAAAATATCCCTTTAATCAAAGGCCTTTCCCAGCTCATATATTGAAGGAGTTATTTTAAATTCACCAAAAAACTCTTAAATGACCTCTGGAGGTCAAGGGAATGGACTTTTTAGGGTGATACCAATATCATGGTAGTCATCGGATAGTATTTTGTTCAAATTTTTTATATAAATTTTGTCCAAGTGGATGTCCAGTGGATGACCTCAGTGGATGTCAACTTTTTTACATGCAAACTGCTGAATTTTGTGCAGAATTTTTTTAGATACTAATTTGGCAAATTAATGATCAATAATGAATGAGGATCAAAAAGATACATACAAACATAGATACAAAGTAAAAGTTTTATGTGGATATTTTTGTAGATCTAATCCTGAATATACTAATACAATAATAGTTATACTTATAGTCAGCTATGCAGCATACACTTTACAAAAGGGGTTCGTTGATCGACAAAAAGAGATAGGATTGGAATTGAAATCAAATGAATTTGTCAGCCTGTTCGTTCGGTCCTTTTGTATTGTAGCGAGTGAACCTCCACATTTTTACATTTCAAATAAATGCTATATGTTGGATAATTGAGAAAAAAGGATTTCAAGCCGAGTATGTAAGGTGGTAAATGTGGATAGTGATACCCCTACAGTCTACTATCTACCTACTACCTGTATGCAATGGGCATCCATACCTATAAGTAGTGCTACATATATTGTTATTCCACCCTCAATTTTGGTGCAGGGAAGTAAAATGAAATCAAAGATCCCTTAATTATATGCATGGACTCATCCCGCTTCATCATCAGTTTCCACCCACGTGAGCAATCTTGAACAATGGATAACGCAGATTGTTAAGTTACACCTTTTTTACCCATTTTTTGTTGCAGTTTCTCATACACGTGTGACATTATATTGCATAGGTAGAATGTTTCAACTATTTAAAGTATGTGGGATTTAAATACGCAAAAAACTGGGCTATTAAACTACTCAAAGTGTTTCGAATCCCCCAAGAAATTACCCTTCTTTTTGCCAAAAGGAATTTAATTGGCCAGACTGGCAGACACATATAGATATTTCAATCTCCTCCATTGTCTCTACAGATTTGACACCGCAGATTTTGTGGGATTGAATTTGTTTAGTTTTGCGAACAAATATAATTCCAACTTTGTAGTACCTATCTAATTCTATATGCTAGAGAAGGAGAGGATAGGACGAAGTAGCAAGGCAAACTCCAGATTTCCTTTTGTTTTCCGGGCATTATTTCCGAGTTGAGTTAATCAAAATATTACTTGTTCCCTGCCTTATTAGATCACATAGAGTGAATTAAATTTAAAGAGAAATTGAGTAGCACTGTGAAAGGATTTGAATCAATCTCATATAGTGGGTACTACTTTTAGTTACAGACTCATTTCTTGTGAATTTGTAGCAAATATATAATTATATATACATGGATCATATTGTAGTACTACCTAGAAATTGAAGTAAGAGGCTTTTTCCTACTTCCTCTCGAGAGGAAATCTCATTTTCAAATCTAATAATAATTAAGTAAATTTCCTCTTGAAACCCATTCAAGCGGGCTATCCTCCTGCATAGTAAGTAGGGATAATAAAAAGTGCTTCCTAATATTCTCGAAAACCTTTTCCTTAGTTCTACAGTATAAGCAGGAAAAAATTTAATTTACTCTACTCTACCTGGAAGAAAATCATGGATGTCTATTGATAATAATACTATACGTATATTGCTTTTCTATTCTATCTCAAGAGAAGTCATATAGGAAACTTCAGACATACATAACCACATGCGAATATCCGTATACAGTTTCAGTTATTGCATCTTCCCAGGCTTCTCTACTCCTCCCTTCATACTTGATTGCATATCAAGATCGATTTGTTTAGACTCGTGCTGACTACCCCACTCGCCAGGAGGGTATAAAAATATACATTACCGAGAAGAGGGAGTCAGTCAGTCAGGTGGCATTGGTTTGGCAGTTTTGAAACCAAACAAGAGTCAAAAAGTGCCCAATCTCTCTTCGCATATGCACACATGTACACAGTTTAATACGATATTCATACATATGTAGTAGGATACACATGTACCGGGGAACGGAAGAAACCCAAAATATCTTTTTTGTGCCTCCCCCTCCCCCCTCCTAGTTTTAAGCCTTCTGGCCTCATAGCTAAAAAGACGCTCATTCAATCGGGCGTGGGGTGAAAATAAAATGCCCGGAACTTTTCTCCATGTGTACCTGAGTTGGCTGACAGTTTGTTCGTGGACTGAACTCGTAATTTGACCCGCCGCTGCCCCCAATAGACCACCACTTTTCCCTTAACAAGATACTCTTGCTAGATCTCTCCAGTCGACACTCTACTCATAATAAACTCTGCTGTGATAAAATACACACGCGAAAACTCTCCTCCAAATCCCAAAAGTTGTAAAACACTTATCCTTAGTGAGTTAGAACTAGCGTTGATTATAGTACTCATATTATACTAGGTATGTATTATAGCATCTACGCTACTGCACAATACCATATATGTATTATATTGTATATCATTATTCCAAGATAGAAATTATATGATGAACAGATACAAAATTATTCAACTGGGTGCATATTAATCTAAGGGGAACGTGATATACTGTGGACCATGATACACTCGTATGCCATATACATACTATATTAGATACAAATATGTAAATTTTTACATAATATTTTAGGGACTCGTGTGAATGAAATTTGTGCATGTCAAGTCAATTGCATAAAGAGGAGATGTAAAAAAAAGAGAATTTGCCAAAAAAACACTCTTTTGTGGGCCCAAACGACTTTGTGAGTTCAGAGTTCGGTGGTTTTCATAAAAAGGGCTAGAATCTTTTGGAGGTTTTGATGCAAGGGGAAAGAGGAAGCTCATGCTCGATTTCAATTAATTGTTCGTTCATCCGTGGACAAGTTTCTGAGCCAAGAAGAATACAGAGTACCATTGGGAGTGGGAGTTGAACACAGAGGAAGCTTCATTAGGTGAGTTGAAAAGCAATTGAGGGAGCAACCACAGCGAACAAATGACTATGGGACTATTTTTGCCGAAGCGATCGCACAATTTCGCTATTCTTAATACTTTCTTACGAGAAAATGTGCTGTCCTTATGGCCCTGAACCTATTCAAGCTGAGCTACTTTCTTATAAGAAACGAAAGATCTATCGGTAAATTGCTAGCTGTACGAGCATACTCCTGAAACATATTCTCCCTTTCATTTGTAAGCTTTTTGTGTATCCTTCTCCCTTTTTGTATGTAGGTTTTATTTTTACGATTATCCCTATCTAATACATATTGTATAATTCCTCTCATCACATTTCTAAAGACGCTCGAAAACTCACTTCAACTTCTATTAAATGTTGACTCAATTCACCTTTTCTTCTGAGCCTCTTCCTTTAAATTCCTTTTCTCCAACTTTTGTGCACTCTTTAGGGATATCCCATAGCTTAGTAAGTAAACGCCAACGATTTGGGTATTTGTAAAGCTATAGGGTAAAGAGCCTCTAGAAGGTACTACAATGGATTTGTTGTTCAAGAATAGGATTACTTGACTGGATAAGTTTCAGCGAATAATTCAACCTTTTATAATGCTCTTT
The DNA here is from genome assembly GCA_036507255.1 of Megalothorax incertus. NCBI lineage: Eukaryota > Metazoa > Arthropoda > Collembola > Neelipleona > Neelidae > Megalothorax > Megalothorax incertus. The sequence goes on from JAAZTK010000674.1 coordinate 10,231, forward strand.
TTGGCTCACATTTTGACTTGACTGGAAGTTATAGTAGCTTCCACCTTATAATATGCATTACTTTATGCTTACGATAATGAAAAAAATAAAAGTATTGTACAAATACCCGTAGTAGTAGTATTTTATATGATAGGATACCTACAGATCATAGTAGGTACCGTAAAAAGTATGATTAATATTTAGGGGACCCCTTTTTCAGTGACTTTGGGGAATTGTACTGATACTAAATTAAAGTGACAGGTTGCTGTCTCCTATTGTGCAAAAGTAGGAGAATTGGTATTGTACTGTACAACATCGAATGTGTTTCTTCGTTGTCTTTCGAGCTAGAAATATTACGAGAGGATAAGATGAATGCAAACGGGAAATTGTTACTAGTGCAAGGAAAAAATAATACACTGGGATCATAGGCTATGTGATTTTTTTTTTTGAGGCACAAAAGATTTCTTAAGTTTCCAGTACATGACGCTTTTACTATCGTATTTTCAGCATTGTATATTGTATGTATTTTGTGCGAGGGCTTTAATAAATTTTAATTCGACCATGAAAAGCAGTATTCCAACGGGGTTTTCAACCCCAGATTTATCACAATTGCGAAACAAGCCTTCCGGGAATTTTTCATTTACAAAATTCAATTCTTTCTTCCAAGATTCGAGAAATAATATGAAACCTTTTATACGGTGCTATAAAGTTTTATACTATACAAGTATATGTATGTATATGTATATAATATACATACCTATACTATACTTGTATGTAAATATACAGTATATTTAGGTATATACTTTGTATTTGTCTGTCTAGTCTTTGTATTTTTTGCAATTGATTTGACATTAAAATGGACATGTACAAAAGGTTGAACATATGACGAGATTTATAGAATATATTCTATAAAGAATACAACTCTCTTGAAACATTTTACGGATATTTCGAATCTGTGATCGTTGGAACGAGTGGCTATCATTGAAATTATTATCATTTTCCGCCGAGAGGTCAATGGCTTTCGTGTATATAATTAAAGAGTGTACATATGTATTAAAGAAAAGTCCAGACATAATCATATATTGGACCTGTAACCGGATACCTAGCTAGGTATTCTCTCTAAAGGGTCCCAATTCCAAATATGGCTGATGGGCTGGAATGAATGCACAAGATCTCGAATGATTAAATTTAATGTAATAGGATTCTTTTTTGTGTCTGACATATCCACCAAAAGTGCATTCAAATCTCACAAAGAGGATTTTATTGCAATCAAAGAGTAGAGATTTTTATTTGAAGGATATAGGCATGATTTACTCTAGTGTGATAAAATAGAACGTCAATCTAAACAGCTAAATCTATGTCTTATAAACTTCATAATTATTAGATCATGAATGTTAACCAAAAAAAGTTAAAACTAATAATTTTTGTTTTCTGTCTCTCTCAAAATTGAAGGAATGCAGCGTTGTCCCTATTTGGCCGAGATGAAAGAGCGTTTTTGGCGGAGCAACGGAAACGAAACCAAAAGAATCGGAGGTGACGAGGAAGGTGACGAACTTCTTAAAAGTGTAGCCATGACCAAGAACAAGCAGTCGACGACAATTGCCCGCCTAGCTCAGCCCGAACCCGATGATCCCGATGAAAGTCTTCTCCCTCCACCATCTACTGGGGGGATTTCCACCGTCGTGAAGGCAAGTAAATTTATACATTGAAGTAGTAGCCCCTGAGAGGACAAATCGATCCTCTCCTTCTCCTTATCTGTAATACACTATGTAATAGTAGTATATGTACATTTTAATACTTACTGGTCGCTTTGTAGTTGAATATTTCTATATTTTATGCTCACCTATATAGCCATGTACTAATTCTCCCCTTATTTAATCGGACATTTAAGCAAAAGGGCACACACCTAAGCAAGGGCTGTAATGCCCCAGATGTAAAATTCATGAAGCATAATAATATCGCGCAAAGTTCATTCCCACCGACCCGAGACATTCTAGCTTCATTTGCTAAATAACTGGCTGCTTAATAATAGGGCTTCTTTACGAGTATAAGGCCATGTTTTTTTACGAGCACAGCTCAAATTTGGACGCTCTCATTTCCTCTCCAATAAAGGGCTCCCCATTGTACTCTCTACGATAGGTAAGGTAGTACTACTACTACAATATTGAGTAGCTACTTAACTAGCTGATGGATACGTAGCATTCACCCATCTCTTTTTAAAACTTCACTTATTATATGTGCTCACCGGGTATAATAGGTTTAGTAGGTACGCTCTGGGATTTATCGATTCCGATTTGAAACTCCAACCCCCAAATTCAAATGGTGAGAAAGCCGTCGATCTTTCCTCCCTCAACAGTAGCAGCCCCCTGTCAGTCAATACACGAGTACGTAAAAACCAGAAAATCCCCATCCTTGCATGACAGAGACAGCCATATCTGCAGGCTTAATATAAATATATAGGGTACTATTTACGTTCCTTGTCTGGGATTAGAGAGAGATAAAACGAGAGACAAGTTGCCTTTTTATAAACCCCTAAGCCCATCCGTGAGAGATGAGATAGTCCGGATCTCCGATTATTCCCGGCATTTTATGCGAGACAACATTCACATTAAATATATGTATGTACCGTATGACTCATTTTTAGAGCCCCAGCTGGATCGATATGTGAGGCCTCAAAAGGGTCCCCCAATTCAAATGCAGATAAGAATTAAGAATTAACATGTTGGATTTGATTCCACATAACAAGCACGAGCAAATGAAAGGCAAGCTTAATGACCTGACCTCCATCAGCCAATGTCCTTTCCATACAATTTTAATCACCCTCGGGGGCCCCTCCTTTTAAATTCATTCAGGATCAGATGTGAATAGAATGTCATTCCCATCTCCCAATCTAAAAATGTATATAGATTTATTAATATATGTACCTACGAGTATAGCCGTAAGTTCGTAGAGCATTGCGGATGGTCATGTCGAGTTCCCCTTAATTTTATTCGATTCCGATCAGACCCTATTTTGGAAAAAAAAATCCCATTCCCATCAGAGTAAATGCATTGAGTAGTCCTATTCTAGTAAAATACTAGTGAAAATGCAAATATTCCCTTTAATCCCTTTAAAACAAACTGTGTCATCCAGTGATTGGATGTTTGGAATCTTGAATGAATGTTTGTATTTGATATTAAAGCAATTCGGTCCTTTAAAGAGTACAAAAATATATATTTCTAAACAGGAGGATTAGTACAATTAAGAAATTACATGGTATTGTCAGCAAGTTAATAAACACAGCATGTAGCCTGAGTAAATCCATGGTCTACAAAGATTTGCAATTCCCCTCACAAAGTTTTAATGGTTCATAAAAACAGGTGATTCCCTATCCTACCTACTAAAATGTGTCCCACTGGCCATTAATACCTAGGACTTACAGATAAAAGAAATCTCATCGCAAAGCTTTTCAACCCAACTACTATTACTGCACGCATGCATAATTCACAGAATCCAGGAGGCCTCGGATGTTAAAAACCCTACAGATCGTAGTATATTGGCAACATATTATACAATACCTAGAATCTAGGTCCTAAAAAGATATGTACAATAGTATATTGTATAATTGTATAGGTAAGCCTATACATAATCTTATGGTTAAATACGATAAAATTAACTGTCAGTCCACAAAGTTATTAAATTAATTTTGATTTTTTAATTCGATTATACAGGTAAAACCGGATGGAACAGGCTCGAGGACTGTGAGAGCTGTTGAATGTACACCAATTTGGTATCAGAGGCCAACTGCGATGAAATGGTGTTGCAATTACGCATATAAATTCCCAAAGAATGCCAAGTAAGTTGTGCAATTTAAACTTTTACTTTTACTCGCTCACTTTCCCCAGATTAGATACAATATCATCGTTCGTTCTTAGCAAACTTTCTTCACAGATAACCATGTATAAAATTATATCTCGTGGGGAGCGAGTGAACATAGCTCCAGCACATTTGCATACTTGATAGTCCCAAAGCATACGCGAGTTGAGTAATTTGTAAAGTAATTGCGTAACTCACTTTTAAGTTCGACTACATAGTGCAGTGTGTATAAAAGCGAGAACGTAAATTGGAAAGGTAGGAAACTAGTGAAAGTCTTTACAAACTCCTTTATTCACAGCTACTTCAATGTAACGAAGACTTACGAGCATGAATAAAAGTAAGCATGTGAAATACGGACGAGGGAGAAAGTTCCTGTACCTGCCTATATATTTTAATCTTTTACTCGAAACCCTTTAAACCAATTTCATATCACTAAATTCTTTTTCACCAAATACAATACTTCTTTGATATGAAGAGTTAACTAAAATTGACTTTAGTGATTTTCATACACAGATTGGTCATTAGAGTAATATTTATAAAATATCCACACGTATACTAGGTACTACAAAATGGTGACTACAGGCTGGTAAATTTTAATATCTTTACGATAGGACTATTGTAAGTAGTATACTCGTAGAGTAAGATCTAAGCAAATGGCAAGCTTGGAAAGAACTTCATTAAATTTTGGCAATTGCACCCAGAACGGCAACTTGGACCTTTTTTCTCCTCATCCCGAATGGCGAGTTAACATTACGGATATACAGCATAAAATGGGCCTCATTCTGCGTTTTTGTCAGCCGCGAAATGTGTCTAATCACTCGTTCTTAGAGCTAGCAAATAGTACCTCAACTAGAACCATATTATTGTACATGCATACTGCAGCAACTGGAATAAGAAAGCATTAAGTTTTTAAGTTGGAAGAAACTTTGGGGGGCGCTAACTTCTGCTTTCTCCAAGATTTCATTGTTAGGGGGAAGATATTTTTTTGTTTTCTTCCCCTGTTCCCCCTTTGCTATATACATTAAACTAGCAAACTGATAGGCGTTATCTCCTATTTTTATTACTGTCCTCACTCTCAGCTATATGGAAAGTTCAATAAGAAAGGATATGCGTAGAAGTAATATACAAGGAAGTGGAGGGAGGTATGTGCAAAAGCTTGGGATTTTGGCTCAAAGAATGGATTTAGAAATGCTCCCTTATTGTACTGACTATAAGCATATATGCAAGGGGTGATAAACAAAAGTTATATGCAATGGTCACGCAATTCCTAGTTGTTTCAATTCAACTCGAAAAGGGAATACAACTAGATTGGATCAAATGGGAAAATAGTCGGTTTATGCACTCCCGTCTTCCAAGATCGATAACTACTACTTGTACTGTATGTACATACTACTACATTGGTATAATTCGGAGGACTTTGAGGCAATTCCTAACTGGTCTTTTTATGCTTCCGCGAGTATAAGTATTCCGGCCATACTGTTTTATTATACTGATATATTTTTACCTACAATACTGTATATGAAGTCGAGTCGATTCAAGTCAAGAGCAGCTATAGGGGAGAGAGAGAGAAAGAGAGAAAGAAAGCGAAAACATTTACTCGCAGGCAATTCTCTGCTTCTTCCAACTCAGTTAATCGGGTGGAGTTTTTCAGCAATACTACATAATATATAAGTGTACATGGCCGGCCATGTATGCAATAACTCTCATCCCCGAGTACTCGACTCAAGACCCGAGATTTACCCAGAGCATACATTCCAAGCAAAGCAAACAGGTTGCATGAACATAGAGCTGGCTAAGCTTAGAATTAGTCTCTCAGTAGGGATGATTTCGGACGTGGAATTTGTTGTCTACTCATTTCTCTTAGCCCTAGAAAGCTTTGGATTAGCATTAGGCGGAGAAAAGAACTGGAGCCTAGAACATTAGTTGAGGGAGCTTTGAAGTTGGCAGATTAGATCATCCAGCAGCTCCCCATGCTCAATAGGTTGGAGAAGCATAATATAAAGAAGAAGAAGAATTGAATGAGATAGCTTTTCAAAGTTTCGACTGAATCAGGCGGAATTGAATTGAGTGTCGGTGGCGGCCTGGACGCCAAGATCCCAAAAGGCTAACTGGATGGAGGGAGGCTGACTTTAATAGCGGTGGCGGCGTTAGGGAAATATAGGGCCGCTCAGAATTGGGAGCTGAGATGATCGGATTTGCAAAGTATTGTTCGGAAGTTGCGTACCCGAGTCGATGTACTCGGTGTGTGTGAGGAAGGAAGGAAGAGCTGGAGGGCGATGGTCTCGTTCGTAGAGCTATCTCAGGACATGAAATATGTTCCTTTATTCTCGTCGGGTGTGTCGTCATGGAGACTGGAGTCTGCGGGCTCTTCATCTCCGGCCAAGATCGAACGGGGATCCCCTCTTCGGTTCCTCGAAGAGCAACGACCGACGCAGTACAACTGTTTGTGGATAAACTCTGAAGCCATTTTCTGCTTTCTCCCTCCATCCTCGGATTCGCCCCTTTCCTCCTCTTCTCAAACATCTCGCTCGCTTTCCTCTCTCTCTCTCGCCTCTTTCTCGTTCGCAATCAGCCCGAGATCAAGCGTCTCGACCGACTCGACTTGCTAACCTCCTCTCTTTACTCGACACGGTTTTCGCGGTTTCCCTCTACCTCCTTCTCCATTGTGGAATTGCAGTGACCCTGCACCTGAAATTTTGTGACAAAGACGTCCCCCTTATAATCTGTGACAATTCGGTCTTCGCGAGTGACCATGGGCGGGGGGCAGCAGGTCCACGTCGCGACCGTCGAGTCTGAAGTGGAAGGGTATAAACAGATCTCGGAAGCGGCTACTCTCCCCCTCGCTGAGAAGAAGCAGGGAAAGTCCAAGGAGAAAAAATCAAAGGAAAAGAAACAAAAGCAAGTCACAATGATGGAAGGAAGTGGTGGCCAGTGCCAGGGTCAAGGACAACTCTCGGGAACACCACCTCCCCTCCCTCAGCCACCTCCTCTTGAGGAATTCCCTCCTCCGCCTGAAGATACGCTCCTCAATCTAATCGTCCTTAATAGGTGATTTAAATTGACTCTTAAATTTCCGATTGACATATTTGTATGATTAGAACATTCTTTCAAATTTGTATGAGAAACACCTCTTTTAACTCTCCCCGATTCGCGCGCGCTCTCAGAGGCGAATGTCCTTTGGCGTACATACCATAATATATTACACTCCTTTGAATCGAAATCTCACTCTCGATGCATCGCCTCCGGCATTTTTGCCCATCTCCATCATTCTTACAGCTCCTTTCGTCCTTACAAATTATAGTACGAGCATCTCGGTACATATATCTATTCCTAGCACATTCGTTGCCTTGAAAGGTCAGGGATATATACTACGTAGTAGTAGTAGTATATACTATATATTATATATATGCACTACGATACATACCTAATATTGTACTTACAGGGAGGAGGTACTCTTCTCTTACAATTGTTACAACGAGTACCTACAATATATAATAATATATAAATTCCATTTAAGTCTTTAAGTATAAGAATATAAGACGAGATTTCTCTGCACCTATCCTAGTCCTCCTCAATCCCTTTGGTACAACCATTAGAAAATCGAGAGCTCAGTGTAACTCAGGGGTTGGAGAGATTTAACTCCCCACCAGAATCTCCCCTCGGTATTACTTCTATATATATGTGTGCACATTGCACTGCTGCCTACTTTTATTCTACTTGTTTATACAGATATAGGAGGAAGAGCATATCGGTTCCAACTACACATGTATTTGTGTATATCCAGAGGCCACTCTCCGGACTGGCTTTAAGTAGAATGTGCATACAAACAGAGTATTAGAATGTATCCAACTTAAGCGTCCTTCTGGCCATCATCTTCATCTCATCATCTTCGCCAGTCTTACCGAGAACTCTTCAACAACAACAGCTACCATTCCAAACTCTGTGGATTCAAATATTCACAAATAATTGAAAACTCGTTCATCCACTTCGGGTCGGGCTTTAAATTTGCCCAAGCTTAAAACAAATATTCTTTTTTTGTGCGGCCTCCTCTGGTGCATTTGCATTTTATTCGTATAATAAAAAGGTTTCAGTTCAAGTAGCAGTGCATAAGCAGTTTTATATACCTTGTAGAGGTGAGAGTAGTGCGTGCTCTCTGTCATTTATTCCAGTTCCAGGAGAGCTTCCATTAATATCAGTATATCGTACTTTATATACTCGATTTAAACCGATACATATAAAATAATGTTTAATAATAATAT
>JAAZTK010000675.1:0-18322 GCA_036507255.1 Megalothorax incertus
TCGAAATTTGGGGAGTTAAAATCTCGTGATCCTCGAGTCACTTTTGACACTCGGTTTACACTCGGTTCAGTTTAGAACCTACTTGAGGATAACAAATAGCCTGGATCCAGGATCCAGCCACAGATTCGAGAATCCAAAATGTCCAATTTACTACTTGGGGATACCACAATAAATGTCAATTAATGCAACATACGCTCAACAATTGGACATTGTGCCTTTCGAAATCGCTTGGCCGCATACCGCCCGGCTGAATGTGGGAGATATTTGGCATATTTCTCCTTTACTGCAATGTAATCCTATTGAAAAAATTAATTAATTAATTATACAATTAAATAGCTTAATAAATTAATTAAATACCTGGAGGGACATGTCAGAAACTTGGACATCGTCACAGCTCCATTTATTAAACAATTTAATTTCTGGCATTTCAGCCACGGGGAGTGCCACCGCTGAACTTCCGATAGCGGCCGGCATGGGGTCATCCCAGGACTCTACGTCTGCCATGTTTGGTGGTCACTTCCGGTCAAAGAATGTCAACTTTTCAGGTCAAAAATACGGGAGAGAAATAATTTTACAAAACCAATGCACATTTGCCGGTAAGTGTTGGTGGAGGTTGTAGAGGGAGTCTCTGACGGCATATAGAACTTGAGGCGGGGGGTAGGCTGGGGTAGGCTGAGACATGGACATGTTCAATTCATGAAAAAATGCAATAAATTAATTATGGACATTGTTTGGTCATTTGGTCATGTTTTTAATTGGTTTTAAACCTTAATTAGGTAATTTATTTTTTAAAAAACATTAAAAATTCAATAAATATTTTGGAACCCCTCAAAATGCATAAAAATTCAAAATAAATAAAAATTAAATTAGTGTGCATGTAGACTGTGGCACATTGTGACATCAAGAGTCTTTTTACTCTCGAGGTACCCGCACTTCCTCAGGGTGGACCTGATGGCCACCCCGATTCGGGTCATGAAGGCGTCCAAGAGCGACAATCCCTGCATTTTCATCATTTATGAAAAATGCAAATGGTCGGTTAAGGATGAGCTTCCGGACACCTTTAAGCTTCCTCGGGAGCCTAGGATCTGTAATATAAAGTTCTAAATTAATAAAAAAATGACAAAGGTCATGCTCAATAAAAAAGGACCACCTAGAGGGACATCTTGAAGGTCTGCTCCAATTGAAACTATAATGGAAAGGAAATTTTTCTATATATGACTATGTAATACTACAAAATATCCTTACCTTGGACATTTTGAGCTAATTTAGAGATCCGGAAATCACCTTCCCCCATCCGGTCAAATGTCATGTTTGGGGATAAGATTTTGAGAGATTCAAGCTCGGGAAGGATGTCAGAATCAGTGTCAATGGTGAATATTGGCATACGGATCCTCATAAAGGTTGACCTCATTTGACATAGGAGCTCCGTAATTGGGTAGTCTTTCATTCCATTTTCGGCACCGCCAAGTCCGGATTTCTCGTCCGGTGACAGCACCAAAAGAGTTTGCTTGCCGACCTGTGAAGTTTAAATAATTAATTCTTTTATGTCTGAGTCTGGGTCTGATTCATCTGATTTTAATTAATTTTACAAACCCCAATGGGCAATTCAAAGAGTTTGGCGTCCCAGAATGGCACTGAAACAAACTTGACCCTCCCAATATACTCGAGGAAGGTCGCATTCACCATGTCTCTTTCGTTGAGGAAAAAATGTGATTCGTACACCTTCCTGGCCTTGACATTCCCCTCGATCCTATACTCGAATCCTCCGATGGTGCTAAAGTTTTTGACAATATCTGTCCGAAAAAAATCTTAAAAGTTTGGCAAATTTTTAAATTGGAATTTAAAATTACGGGAGATGGTAAAATCCCTCCTCCTGAAAGAAATCTTCTCAAGCTCTGTCCCGAATTCCTTGAGCTCCTCCTCAAACTCAGGGTTCACCTCCCGATTTGACCTCACGAGGATCTTGGTTGAATTGACCACCGTAACGTTAAGTCCAGGATTTGCAGACCGAACCAGCTCCACCGTGGCATTACGCCAATTTTGAGGGAAATTAAGGTTTCCTAAAATGGATTCCCGGGTGGAGCCTGAAGCCCCTTTCGCGTAGGATCCTAGGAGGGTGCTCAGGGTAAGAGGAGAGGTAGTAAAGGATCCTCTTCCTCTCATGGCTTGATAGAGTTGGAGCCCGAGGGAATTGACAGAATCAGAGAGGATTTTGGCGTTTGATGAGAGGAGGGATTTGGGGGCTATTGGGGTCGTTTCCGGTTTGAAATATTGTGGCATTAGGACTTCTCCGTAGTTGAGGATGCCTGTGGTGTCAGCGTCGTAGACAGAGGAAGATGAAAGGGCGGTCGGTCCTAGAAATTATAAAAAAATAATTGATTTTTTACCCTAGACCATGCAAAATAAATATGTACCTGAAATCAATATCACCCGCTCTTTTCTTTGACCTCGTAAACTTTGGTGGTTTGGTATTCCTTGAGAAATGGGACTCAATCCCAGAGTATCCGAACCGAATTGACCCGTAATTGACAATTTGCGTGGTTGGGTCAAGTGTGAACACGAGCTGATTATCAATCTCAACCTTTGCCAGAGAAAGTTGAACCCTCTCCAACCGGAATCGGGTCCAAAGCTGAGTCATATTAGCTTGTCCCAGCTTGGAACTGACACCATGAAGCCCTGACCTCGAGTTTGGTCGGATTACAATGAAGGAAACGTCATCATTCTTGAATTTAAAAAAAAATTACTAACAATCTTATTTTATTTCTTTAAAATTTTAAGAAAATCGTACATTTTTGAGCTTGAGGGCAATCGCCGTCGCATCAAGGTCTGGAAGGTCAGCATACAGGTAATATCCGATATTCTTAAGGTATTTTGTTTTGATTGCGTGCGTCTCGTTGAGGAAAAAACGGGACTTTCGTGCATTCCTATAATGGAAACTGGTCTCCCAATCCGCAATCACGTTCAGGCTTGTGAGAAATAGGTTTTTTGTTGTAGGTGCAATTTCTAAAAGTGAATTCAAAGGTCAAAGGTCAAATTTGGGAAAAATTGAACTTACGAGACGCAAATTCGGGGGCAAGACCAGTGAAATTTGTGAATTTTTCATGAATAAATGACACATTTTTGGGAAATCCGTAAATTTCAGTCTCAAGACCATCGTCATCCCGAACCTCATCTGTAAACCCAATGGCAAAACGAACGAGGTTGACCCCTTCCATGACCTCTAAATGCTCCAGGCCTTTTTTGAACGCGGAGGTTAAATTCCCATATTTTTCCTTATTTATAAGGGGTAGTACATTGACGACGCCAAAGGGTGTCCAAACGACTTGACTTCCGCTTACAATGGTATTCTGGATTTTAAAAAAATCATTTTAAAGCGGATTTTTAAATGGATTTAGCCATACCTGAGATAGTTCCGTGCCTAGAGAATGGACACGATCAATAAATGATCCATTATAATCGGAGTTGACGGTGGTGGCAGCCAGGAGGAGGATTGTAGCGAAAAATATAATCATTTTGAAGAGAATTTAAATTTTTGCAGACAAGTAAACAGAAATGCCGACGAGCCGGAGTAATTCTGATCGAGGAGATGATGGAAATGGCCTTGAATAAGGCAATCATAAGCGAGGAAAACAGGTTTGTCAGTGGGTGAACAACCTGAGGACAATGTCATTTGCTATCTTACTCTTTCGAGGAATCGAGAGAGTGCAGATTCAGTAATCAGAATCTTATTCCAGAGAGATAGATAGAACTTGTAAGAGATAGGAATGATGAACGATTATTCAGGGATTTTGAACTTTGAGATTTATGGGGTGGGATTCGGAGATTGCATTGGGGGAGACGGAGGAAGGAGGTCGTAAAGGGTCATCCGAGCCGAATTTACCGACTGTAGTGTCCAAACAATCTAAATCCTACTTTTTTGTACACTTTCCAAATCTCTACCTAGATCCTTTTAGAGATCTGAGTTAGGATCGACTTGCTAGAAGTTCAAAGTTAGAAAAAAAACTATTATCGTCGTCAAATATCTGTTTTTTTAAAAATATTTTTCTAATATTGTGCCATTTAAATTCAATTTGGCGTAATTTGATAGCATTTCTTGGTATTTTTATTGCATTAATTTTTGAAACGCCAAAAATCACAAAATGCTCCCCTTTTAAACGGGCCCATTTCTGAATTAAGTCTTTGAGTGCTCCAGTCCTCTGGGGCCTAAGTACAAAGTAATGGTGAATTTCTTGAAAAGTTTCATCCTGGTTATTTATGGGCTTTACCTCCACTTCCTCTTGCAATGCCATTCCTCCGAATTAAATCTTTATTTCCGGAGTAGGTCCTACTTTTGATCTCGGCCGTTCTTAGCAGTCTCTACTCGTTTTATGCAACTTTGCTCACAAAGTTGCACCTCAAATGGAATTGCATAACTTTCTTACACTCAACTTTTTTCATTAAAACATTAAAACAAGCTCATTGCAAAATGATTGAATCCTCGGAACATTTCCCATTTCGAAAAGATCTTTCTCTGCAAATATTTACTCTTACAATAAATCATTCCGGGCTGAGATACGATAAAAGAAATCTCTCTATTAAGGTAAAACTCACTTCCTGTTCGGTCCCCATTCATCTTTGATCCTAGTTTTGAACAAAGCATTGCTCAACTTGTTGGGAAATGTTTTTTCAGGACAAAGAAATCCCTCCCCTTTATTATTCTGGATCTGACAAAGAGATCCTACCCGAAAAAAAAAGTTTCCTCAGATCCTACTACCCGATAACTTTTGAACTCTGACCCAAAAATCTCAGAATTCGTAAACTTCCAAAAATGGGGCCTGGAATTGGCATTCTAAGCAAATTCCACCCACTTTCCGTGCGGTTTGAAATCTTTAGAAAGCTTGTGAATGCAATTTAAAATTCAGAGGATCCTCCCCCGACCCCTGTCAATGTTTTTTACGGAGCTCGGGACGGTTGACACTCCGATGGCTCCCGTTTCCCCCGTAAATCTCTCGTCTAGGGGGGCTCCCCCGGGATCCCCCTCCGATTTATCGAGAGATTCTCTCGTAGAGCGTCCCTAATTCCATTTCCCCCAAGAAAGATCCACTGACCCAATGATTTATTCGGGTTTGAATCACTCTCAGAGTCAAGTGGGACTTTATTTGGTAAATTCAGAGTTTTCCGACTCATTTCCACCCGGGTTTTTTACTCCGGGACTCGGGTAAAAAAAGTTCAAGAAACGAGGATCGAGTCGTAATTAGTTCTGAGGTTTATTTACAGAAAAAAGGGGTCATTACTCCCAAGAGGGAAGCTCTTCACATAAGAAAAATGCCCCAGGTCAGTCAGTCGAATGTACACACAAAACACTGGTCATCTCATTTAATTCCAAGTACTGTGTAAATGGACCAAATGGACCGAAATCGAGCAAATAGGACAAACTGTTATTTCTTCCCTCGTTTCTCGTCTAATGTCCTCCGTGTTTTTGAGTTTGGGAAGGCGCCTGCTCTGCTCAATCCTTTGAAAGTAGAGCTTATAAAGAATCTGCTCCTCGAATCTCCCCCTCCAGTAGCTCCCAAACCCTTTACACATGTACACACTACGATATTCATCAAGTGAAACATCCAGTTAAACTGTTAAAGTAAAAAAGGAAGCACTTACGAGTATAAACAAACAGATCCGTGTCTCAAGTCAATATGGGATGAGTAGGAAGTGTGGGTATTGACTTTATTAAAGAGTCTTAAGTAAGACCCCACCGGATTTGACTAGTTTAAACGCTAAAGTTTGAGGGCAACAAGTGGGATTTAATTTGTTCGAGGATTTTTAGCCCTTTTTTGGGCCCGCCGAACCGGTCTTGGTGCTCTGAATATGATTCAATCATAATTTGCATATTAAAACTCATCTCGATGTATCCTCTGAGCCTCTTTATGGGCAGATTCATTCAAAGATAACCCAATGGCGGTGCAATTCTTAAAGAATTCCATGCATTTTGGATTTTGAGCAAGATTAAACCTTAAGACATGGATTACCCCTTGATCCAATTGACCCAGGAGTCCAACTCGAACTTTACCAGTGACCCTGAAGACTTATTTTCAGGGTATCCGGTCCCTTTGACCCAAACTGCCTCCCTATTCTGCCTCCTCTTTATCCTCGTGGGTGCTCCTGGCAATCTCCTGACAATCCTAGCGCTCGCCAAGTGTAAAAAGGTGAGTTTTGGGATTTTTTAAGAATTTTGTTGAGGATTTCACACGGAAATACATATTATACATTGGGGTATACGCAGATCTTTGAGATTTACGAGAATTTACCTGAAACTACGTGATGGAGTGATCGTAAATAAAGGTCTCTGGGAAATTCACATATTTGTTTACGTAATTTTTGAATTGTGAGTGTAATATTTCACACGTTTTGGCATAGCCGTGCGTTAGGATGTGTAAATCAATTAGGAAATTAGATGTAAATAGTGTGAGTCGATGCGTCGTTCCAATTAGGTTAGGGTAGCGAGTAAGGACATGGGTAGGTTAGGTTTTACGGGTAATTAATCGATCCCTAGAGTTCATAGAACAGCAATTTAGAAATTTAGATAGCCAGATATACTCGTTCTAAAAGTTGTACCCTACAATCTCAACTTGTTGGGAACATTATTTTCGGGTAGATCTGCAGGGATTTGGGATTATTCGGAATTCAGGTCTCGGAATCGCCATTTATTTGCACAGGCGACCCGAATCCCCGAGTAAAACTTTCTCCGATTTAAATCCCAGTGTTCCCGGGTTTGTTTATTGACCGAGGGAGAGCAAACAAACAGGTTTATTCCCGCCCTGATCACTGTTTTCTCGGTGTATTGTATACTTTGGCTCGCGTTCCAACTAAGATTACAATCGGAGATTCTTCGAGTTCGGTTTAAAGGTCCTAGTTTCAATTGGTATTCTTCGGGGTTGAGATTGCAGGCGTACAAATTAAACCTAGGATTGTTAAATCCCAAATGGCCATTGAACAATGGGCTCAAATTGCGAATTGCACCAATTAAATCCATTCATAACTCGAAGCTTAGCCCTCTAATTTCGCGAAATGCACTTTAATGTTCCAAATTGAAACTGGGCCTAGACTTGGCAGATTGTAATAATTGAAGCTATTCATGTTTTAATTGCGTTGAGGCTGGAAAACCGAAAAAGCAAAGCTACAGGAATTTAATCTCCGAAATGAGAATTCCCTCAAATTATTAACGCATCGGTACTCGGACTCTTATCGACTTTTTTCCTTCACGTATATCGTACCCTTGTGTCTTAAAGGTATTAACCTCAAGAGCTCAAATTGATTGTTTCGGGCGGTTGAGATCGCCTTCCATTTAATCCTTTTCCCGGACCGGGGTGAACTCACTTTCAGTTAATCATGGGTTTTATTCGATAAGGAGTTACATTTTATTGGCTCCCGTGCTGCTTTTTTAGTGTGCCATTTCCTCTGGCCTTATATTCGTATATTTCTTAGAGCCGGGCGGACTTGGAGAACTCCAAGTCCGCAGCTGAGTCCCAAATTGGATGAGGAAATAAAATATGGGACATCCGCCCGATGCACCCTCCGCCGATAAAATTCACCGTTCCCTCGCAAATGATCCCACTATGCTCATAAATACACCTTTATCCCTTTAGCCCATTTTGAGCTCTTTATATCCTTTATAAAGTAGATTTGTCCCACTTGTATTTCGCTAATTTAATTTTGAGGCAAAGCCACAGCCCCCACATCCTACCAGGAAAAGTCTGCAATTTAAAAAGCATGCAGTCTTCGACTCGAATAATTGAATAAAGATAAAGTGCATTTGGAGCTTTATTAATGTAGTCCTGTCAGACTTCATTTCCCGATCAGTGTCCCGATCTGTGTCCGATTCTGATGGGCAGACATGGATTTATGGCCGGAAGTGAGCCGAAAGTTCCCCGGAGCGGCCCGATCCATTATGTTACTTGGGCTTATATCATTTATTACGCGAAATTCGCTCTTTTTTGCACTTTGAGCTAATTCCAGCCATCCCACTCAATAAAGGACAAAAGAAGTGTTTAGTTCGGTGGGTTGGAATTAAAATGAAGCCCGATTCGGCGATAAATAAACACTTGAGCGGGCCGGGGCTGCGAATGAAAGAGCTTTCTTTTCGAATATAAAGAAACATTGACTTTGCGCTTTTGTTTGCTCGAAAAAAAAACTCATTTCATCAGCTTTTTCGACCCAGTCTACCCATCAATTTTTATTATTATCGCTCCGCTCGCCTTTCATCAAGTTTCAACCCCGCCGATGATGAGAAAATGTCAATCGGGTCTAATTGAATGGAGCTAGGCGGGTAGATTCGGAGATCTGTGAATAATTGGACGCTGATTTTGATGGAGAGGCTGTGGCTGGATGGGATCTGGCACTCTCATATCCGTATATCATTTATAGAGAACCCTTTTCAAACATCATGAGAGGCTTGAAAAGATGTTTACACTATTTTTAAGGGTTTTGAGGGGCCATTCATAATATTTCGGCTTGGGGACATCATTCTGGAGAGATGCCAGCTTTGCTCTCGGGATTTATGAGGGGATTTCTCCGCTTTTCGGGGAATTCGGGGGTAAAAAGATGAAATCCGAAACCATTTATGATCGTACCCTACGAATAAATTACTTCAATTAGACCGTAAAATATGAAATGTATCGGGAAACACAAAGAATGGGGTTCAGATTTCAGAAATGCGACCGAATTCGGAGAGTTTCTGAAGGTGAATCGAAGCGAAATTGACAGGAACTCGGGAATTCGGAGAATTCAGCTTGGCGCAAGAGTTTGGCCAACATCTTTCAGCCGGGGTCCCAATGATCCAATGATATATAATGACATTCCATCAATCATCGAGTTCAGAGTAGAGCGGCGGGCCAAGTTGATTGATGCCTGAGCCCGGATTAGCGTTTCCGCATGTCGGGCCGTCGGCCCTTTGTGCTGTAATTAAACCGAACTGCAAGAAGCACAAATCCNCAAATCCTCAAATCCCCGGAACCTCATCAATCTCTCTCCGAAAGGTTTTGCATTCAACGAAGAGATTAATTGAGCCCTTGTGTTTGTTGGCAGCACCCTTAACGAGCTTTTATGATTGCTAGTAATACAAGAGTATAGTAGCTAGTGTGACTCGCGAGTAGTATCTCGAGAATCTTGAGTGGAAGCTCGAGTTCCATTTTTCTAGGTAGTAAAATACGCATACTTTATTTGAGTGGGACCAGGAGTGCAATATGATAAATAACATTTTGATTTAAATTATTGTGGAGCAAAAACGGGTATATTTCGAGTTATTCATATCGTATTTGCAAAACATTTTTTTTTTTAATTCGGAAAAATTATGTCAAAAAGGTTTAAAAAATAATCCAAAAATCTCAAGATGTATTACACCGAATAGGATAAAAGGTTAGCATTTTGTGGTTTAAATTGAATAAAGATGAGAGATGAAGAGATGAAGAGAGAATTTTTCCGATATCATAATATAATATATCGGAAAACTCTCTGGAATCTTTAAATAATTGGGATGCTTTTAGTAGGTATACCTCATTGAGTTTTTTATATCGCATTTGCAAAATAATTTTTTTACCTTCCGAAAAATCATGTCAAAATGTTTAAAAAATATACTCTAAAAATATACGCCGAATAGGGGAAAAAGAAAGCATTTTATGGTTTTAATTGAATAGCAGATCACTGTTTTTTGCAATTCAAAATTATTATCATTTAATGATAATTTAAGTTATACAGATTTTGGATTTTGGATAGCCATAATATGATAATTGCATTGGGATGCTTTAGTATATTTAAAATAATTTTAACGTATGTAAAAATTCAAGAATGGGCCTGATCACATCCTTTTCGAGGCTTTTACATACATCTTCCAAATTTGAAATAGTGGCAAAAACCTAGAACCCTATTCGATGGTGGAAATCCATAAAGCATTCCATTGTAGAGCGAGAGGAATGTGAATGGGTTTTGGAGGGCCGTCAACCCGTGCTTTCACTCCTCGCATACCAAACCATGCTTTCCCTTTTTAGAGAAATGCTCAAATGAACCCGGAACCCCCTCCTCTCTATTATATTCCCAAATATGCATCTCCCATTTCCTATATTTCCTATACTTTAGTACCTAGTAGGATAGTTTATGCACTTATCTCCACTTCTCTAACATACCATACAGTAGTAGGTAGTATTAGGTACCTCTACTACTCGTAGTCTCTTTTAAGCCGGTATCCCCCGGTCGGGGTCCATTTATTTCTCGGCCTTTGTTTGTCGACGACGACGACGGCGGCGAAGGAAGGGATTTGTTTCTACTTTCACTTGCACATATCCCCTCCACTTTCACTTTCCTCCTACACCAATTTCCATCAGAATAGGCTCATATCGATTCTCCTCCTCACACGACAAGCTACCGTTGTTAATGCATATTTTAAGCAGAAGCAAATAAGCTTTCAGATAAAAAAGTTTTACGATCCGCCTTCCTCCTACTTCTCCCCCTTTGGGGCAAACTCTTCAAATTCATGTGGATAAAAATATGCTTTGGAGAAAAGGTCGGAAATCCTTATTAGTTTTACGAGCTTTTGGGACTTTTTTTCCTTGATAATTGGCTCCAGTTTGAGTCAGTCCTTGAGGGAATAAATCAAAAAAGACCGGGAATGTCACTACTTTTTTTCCAGTCATTTCTCGATATCCTCGAGAAAAAAAATGAACGGAGAAAGCTAGGGTCAAAGAGTTATGGCCCCCTCAAAAGGAATATCGCAAATGGCAATCTAAAAATAGTGCTTTCTTCGGGTATTCGTGAATATCCCGATACAAAAAAGTACAAAAACTGACATTTAGGGTCCCCCGAGCCGTAGCTTTTTGAGGGTAATTTAATTAGAAGATGATTTCTTCGTACTCTGAATAATGTCGCGTACCACAAACTACCGAAAGCTTTCCATTTAATGAAAATAGAGCCTTGGGGCAATTAGCAAAGTGCGCCTAAATCATGCTAAATTAATCTAAATGCCCGGGTGGGTTTAAAATTTATGCCGCCATGTTTATTTATTGTTGCATTTCATTTATTCTACGAAATAGCATTAAATCATCGGGTTTTATTGCGAGGATTCTGCCCCAGATCATTTTGAGGTCATTCGCCGAGCTAGTATTATTTACAAAAGGGTTTTTGTGTGATAGGTGGCGAAGGATTTATCGGTATATTTGTGAAATTGTGAATCCTCTTTGAATTCCGGACTCCGGAGAAGCGGCAGGGGGTATTAAAATGGGAGGATTTGGGATCTTTTATGCATGAGGAAAAAAAGTACATTTCCTTCGAGTCCATTTCAACTTTTTTTCAGAACCCAATCATTTTAATATTCTCGACGAGAGATTCGGCATTCATTTCCTTCATTTCCGCAAGATCTCGAAATGCTCCCACCTTCTCCCTTTCGAGTTTTCATCGTTTATCGCCATCATTTTGCTTCCTTTAAAGAAGCCTATTTTCAAAGGAAAAGTTTTGCTCATCAAAGAAGTTTGAAATATCTTTTGAAAGTTTAATCTCCGCATCAAAATCCCCTTTGAATTCGAGTTTCATGCCACAATGGCTTCCTTTTTAAAATATCAAATATTGCGGCCGCCACAACACCACAGATGTACATCTCAGATATCAAATCCAATTCCAGCATCTCCCAGTCCAATGCCCCCCTTGGGGATTTAGGGCAAATGCAAGGTTTTTAGGTCTGGATTTGAGAGATTACGAATCATTTCCATTTCTTCTAGTCTAGTCTGATCCTGAGTAAATGTCCTTCGACTCCTCCGAGTAAATCTACTCCGCTGATGCAATGACTGCAAATCAATCTTTTCCATTTTTCAATGATCCAACCCTTAAAATAAATGATTTCCCATAAAGTGCTCTCATTTCTCTTTTTGGATCTCCGAAGAAATATGAATCATCTTTATTTCTTTAATAAATCCCGAATTTGAGCCGGTTCGGAGCAGCTCTCAATCAGTTTTATGATTTTATCAGTTTTACAACCCTAAAGCTGCTCAGATGGATCTGATTAATTTGATGTCAGAGCCCCCAAGCTAAGATTGGCCTCTGCCCAAGTAATTAAAGGTGATAAATCTTGGTTCGGCCCACGAGAAATGAAATGAAATGATGGATCCGATCGATAATGTGCTGTACAACTCGGGTCTCACACTCCCAGGTTGGATATATAATTGTGATGACACATTTACACGTTTCTGCTCCACGAATTAATTTAGCGTGGGCCGTGGAAGCCGTTAAATCGAAGGTGTGCTCATTTACACTGGAATTTGTACAATATACAAAATTTGGAGCAAAGTTTGGCCAAATCTAAAACTTTCCTTAATGAACTTGGAACTCGAACCATTAATTAGAGCTGACCCAATTACTTTCAAACGGCCGCCTACACTTTGTGCACATTTCCGACCTTCCTACACCATTTCTCCGAAGCCAATTTGAGCAGAATTGCGAAAAAATCGGGTTTTTTGCACTAGATCGTAAAATATGGCCCTCTCCGCATTAGATCCTTCGTATTACCACACTGTAAGCCTGTAAGGTTTCAAATTTAAGGGTTTAGAGCACGAAGTAAGGCGCATATTGCATTGTTTAGAGTGCTAAACCCGGAGATTTTGAGAGAATGCCTTGGGCTAAGTGCTCCCCTTTTTTAATCCTTGCGAATATCCGTCCAGCGATGTAAATTTGCATAAATCCTTCTCGTAGAGTTTTAAAATGGGGCCATTGTTGGGGGGATAATCCGGGGAAGAGTGGGTTTTCACGGTGGGGGGCTCAGTTTCATTTCAGCAGTGTGGTTTTTGCGGTTTTGCCCTTATTATACTAGTAGTATATGGAGAAGATGCATTAAACAGATGCATATCTCGGAGTGAAAGAGGTTTTAAGAGCTGGCCATTAAACCTGAGAATGTTATCCAAAAACCCGCATTCCTCTAACTATCTATCCGAGTAATCCACATTTGAATATCTTGTTTTGTTTACCCTGATACTGGGTATTTGTTGTGCAAATGAGATGATTCCAATGCCCGCATTTGCATTTTTAATCGGGTACAACCACCCCCTTTGAATGGTCCAATGCCTCGGGATAGATTCAAATATCCCTTCAAAGGAATAAGTGTAAATACGAGGATTTTGTAGGTTTTTTATTAAAGAAAAACAGGGTTGCATTTAGTTTAAACCAAGTGTGAAGCATATAGGACTCTTGAGTAATAAAATACCTACAAAGTTGGGTTTATATCGTAGTATACAACTTGTTTACGTGAAATGTACGTCTGTAAGATGTATCGGGGACATAATTTGTTCAGGGTGTGTATTTGGGAGATAGCGGGGTTGACATTTGTTTTTCGCCATGCGAAGGAAAGGGGTCATTCCACGGGCTCTCGGACCCATATTTCACCCGGCCCATCGGATTTTAATACTTTTAATACTTTCACTCTCGCTATTCGGGCTCTTTTACTCACATTTCCCCTTCTGGCATGAAATGGCATAAAAAAACCCTACAAAAAAGTAGTACAATTCCCCAGAGAAGGGGGAGGGACTGCTCCTCGAGGTCTCCGAGCTTTCCTTCTCAAATCAGAGCTCGGCCAATTGTGATTGCAATTGGAATAATACTCTGTAATTTACTTTAATGAGTCAGTTTTCAGGAAAGGACCCCGTGCAAATCCCCTTTTTGTTTCAAAGAGCCGTACATTTGCGAATAAAAATTGGGGGGCTATTATAGGAGGGCCTAAAGGGCACACTTAACTCCTCAGAGGTCATTTGATTTAAGTACCTTTTTTATTTTTTTAGGTGCGGAACGCGACGGCCTATTTTATAATCAATCTATCCACTTGCGACCTCCTCTCTTGCTGCTTCAACCTACCTCTGGCTGCCTCCATGTTCTGGTAATTCGTTGAAAAATTATGTTTGACCTGGATATGACCTTAAATTAAATTCTAGGCACCGGAGATGGATTCACGGAGAGACCCTATGCATTCTATTCCCACTATTCCGATATGGGCTGATGGCCGTCTCCATTTTTACCGTTCTCGCAATCACAATCAACCGATATGTACGTACTACAATGGCTCCTTTTTCATATTTATGAGTCAAATTCATTCTATGTCCATTCCAGGTCATGATAGGTCATCCTCGGCTCTACAATAGGTAAGTAGTGGGTTTTTGCTAATGGACAAGTTTGGTTTTGGTCGGAAAAAAAGGGGAAAGTTTGGGAGAAATGATACGGGAATGATTTCCAGGCTTCTATTTATATGACATGGCGAGGGCAATGGGCTGGACAAGACTCCACCCCCTTTCTATACCACCGAAATACCCGAGAAGCGGGTATCGGCCGCTGAGATTTATGAAAATGCCCCTTTTTTTCGACGTAGAAAAAACCCGAAACTTTTTTCCTTAAATCATCTCGGTCATTCAGCCGGTTGAGCGCTCAACCGTCCCCTCCGACCGGGCTCCAATTCACACAGAGATTACCACGGAGGAATATGAAAAAGTAAACGAAACTTTGGCTTAAGAGCTCCTGGGGAAATGTAGAAAGTTGAAGGTACCTTGAAAAAAGGGGTCTAAAACCTTTGGAAAACCAGGACCTGAATGTGGTTTTTTTTTTGAAAAGCGGAGAAAGTCAACTTTCTCCAGGAAAAAAATGCGTATTCAACTTTTGCCCATAAAATCAGATCTGAATTCTAAAGAAGGGGCTAAAGAGGGTCTTTAAAATATGATTGAACGGCCATTTCTTCGAATGGTACTTACTCAAAGTTCTCAAAAGAGGTTTGAATGGCTAATTGACTCTCCAAAAAGCCATTCCTTTCCTCCCACGCTCTCCCCCATTACATTTCAATGCCCGATAAGGCCTTAAAACTGATTGATTCTCTTCAAATGTCATTTTTTAAATTGAAATTGAATCTATTGAAATAATTTATGAATATTTTAGGATATATCGGAATCGCCATTTAGTCGTTAAAATCCTTTTAATTTGGGCTGGAGCGTTTGGAGGTAAGTTTTGGCCATATATTTATTGATGCAAAATTTAATTTGGCGATTTTGAAATTTTTAAGCACTAGTACCGACGCTTTTTGGCGTCTGGGGACGCTTTGCACTTGATCCATCGATTGGATCATGTTCCATCGTGGCTGATAAGGTATTTTAACTATATAATCCTAAGAATGGCCTACCATATATTAGAATAAATCATATTTGACCTGATTTGGTTTGGATTTCAGGCTGGGAGAAGTCCTAAAGAATTCCTCTTCCTCGTGGCCTTTGTATTGCCGTGTTTGGCCATCATTTTTTGCTACGCCAGGATTTTTCTAATCGTTCGGAGAGCTGCCCTTAATTCTAGAGGTCAATCTTCAGGGTCTGCTGGGTCAGGGGGAGATGGAGACCTGCCTGGAGAGCAGGCTGTCCTTAGGAGAGGATCAGGGCGTCCTTCGATGGCTGTTATCCATCAAAAAGTAGGTCAAAATATAAGATTTTTCTGGATTTTTTTCAAATATATATTTTTTATCCTAGGGAAAAATGACGGGGAAGGACAGGAAGCTTCTTCTTATGATCCTCGTCATCTTTGGCACTTTTGTCACTTGCTACCTTCCCATCACTGTCCTCAAAGCAGTCGTAAACCCATCAAAATCGAACCCTGTGAATATTTTTGTATACATCCTGATTTATTTAACAACTGTAATGAATCCCATCATTTATGTTGTAATGAGGTATGCCGTATTTTAAGTTACGATTAAAATATAATTAAATTAATTAATTTTTTACAGTTCCGAATACAGGCAGGCATATAAAAGCCTATTCTCTTGCAAGCAGGATTGGCTACTGGGATCCAGCAACAATCGGAGTAACAACTCGGGAAATAAAACATGAAAATCCCAAAGAATCATACCAAAAATCTTAGATCTACATTTACCTATTAATTATACCGATATTAAAATACTCGTATTTCTAGCTTAAGATGATTTTGACAATAAAATACCTATATATTCTTGATGGATAAAATGTTTTTATTCAAGATTCGTGCAAAGCCTGAATTTTAATAAAATACATACAAATCCGAGTTTAATTTAAAATTCTATAAAAATATATATTTCAAGCTCCAAATATTGCAAAAAAAATCTTAAAATACTTTTACAATGCCTAATTTTTATCCTTAAAAAATTCAAAAATCCTAATTTTGCAAAATGCATTTTTTTAATCGCTTAAATATTTTTTTAAATTCGCCTATTCCCTCAGATTTGGAAGAGGTCCTCGCTGATAGGGGACATCCCTTGGATAATGGATAGTCTGAAATTAATGAGAAAGAAATTATTCAGGACGCGGCGATTGTCGATCTATTTATATAATTTTAAACTAATTTTTCTATATGAAATGACGGAGAGGCTTTTAGAGGAATCAAATTGGATTAGTACCTTTGGAGGTCGTGACCTTTCGTAATTGAGCGAAACTTGAGGCTTGAACATTGCCGAAGATGGCATTTGAGCTAGAAAAATTAATTATGCATTAAAAGATTGCGTTTAAAATCAATTTTATGAATAGTAATCTGTACCGGCAGCTTCCCAAGACTGCTGAGGACGTTTAAGATTGATATTAATCCTGTTATTTCCAGACCTAGTCCCCTCCTTAAAGTACGCCTTGATCCAATCCTCAATCTTGTAATTGGGAACTTCAATATCCACAGTCTGTGGATTTGTCATTGGGTTCTGGAGCCAGAGGATTTGATCGCTCTTGAGGGTAATTGCAGAGGGGTCGACTCCCTCGCAAACAAACTTGAATTGAAAGTTCTCAGCTTGTCTCATTTGGCATTCTACGGAAGAGAAACCAGTTCCAGCGGATGCTGAAGCTCTCAAAGGCTCCTCCCTCCTGAAATCAGCCTCTGGGTAATCTTCCACTGGCTCGGGGGACTCTCTAAATGTCAGATCTTGCTCATCTTGAGACCGGATGTTCTCTGGAAGAGGTTCAGGTCGAGGTAGGGCGTAACCCTGTCCACTTTGTGGTGGTGGTGCCCCGTATCCTTGAGAGACTGGCTCATTTGATGCGGGGAGGTACTCTCTGGAGAGAGCAGAAGGGAGCTGGAGGAGGTCGTCGACCAAACCATGAATGAGAGGTGTGTCCTGGGGGTTCCTAGCGGGTCGGTAGTTGCGGTAGAAGGCTTGGCGAGGGAATCGGTCCGAGTAGGGAGCAGGTGGTGACATGTGGAGGGACAGAGGGTGTCCAGCGACAATGGCGATGGACGCAAATAGGCACAAAATGATGGATCTCATGATTATTGGAGAGTTATCAAATCCAAACTGATAGAGAATGAGCAGATTTGACCCTTCTTTTATATGCAATGAGAAAGTACCTAATTTAAAAGTTTCTCAATAAGAGATTTGAGAGAGGTGAGTTTATTTACAGAGTTGAAATTGACTTAAGGTGGGGAGGATCTAGACAAAGATGTTCCGATGACTCAATTAATGAGAGATGCATAGATAGATGCTCGATTCTCAAGTTCTTAAACTTGTTAACCCAATTTAGCCCTAGTGCCAGCTGCAGTTGTGCAAAATCAATTAAAACGAGAACTTGAGAAAAATGTCAATAAATTGGTGGAAATTGTGCAATTGGATTAATTGGATGTGATGATTAAATGATTTACTAATTTGTTTGATTTAGAATGCAATTTAAGATTTTAAAATTTTAATCCGCGATAAATATTTAATATTAGATTTAATGGGCATTTTAATTGGGTATTTTGGAATATTTCAATCTTTGTATTTACAAATTTTTGCCATCTAAATTCCTAGAATGATTATTTTAAAAAAAAATACATAGGCTTTCCCAATGGATTTTGATTCAATTTGACCTCCCTGACCTTAGGCATGGCGAGATATTTTTCCCTATATGTGAATGGTGATTTATTGGGTAAGTCTCTGGGTTTTGTGAATGGATTCATTCGATCAGATGAAAAACCTGACCTAATCATATGCAAATAAATTTGGAACATGGGTAAGAGCGAGAATCAAAGTTTTAATCAACGAATATCAATCACCGATGTTAATATATTTTACATAATATTGCACGAATGAACAAGAATCGCGTAATCTGGCTCTAAAAGCCGTATCTAGAATACACATAAATTCGTAATTCTTTCAGTATTTCGTTTAGAAGAGCTCATCAGATTTGTTTCTATTTGAGTTGGGCTCGAATTAAAACAAAAAAAATATTTTATTATATTGGTACGACTAGATAATAGTTGTGGAATGATTAGAGGAGTAGAGTTTATCACAAGTGGGGTTCAGTCACGCTTATCAGGCCATGTTAAAGGGGTTAATCAACAGAGATGTGAGGAGAGGGCGGAT